>PVKE010028307.1:0-21014 GCA_004027555.1 Craseonycteris thonglongyai | reverse complement strand
ACCAAAATGCCCTTCAATAGATGACTGGATAAAGAAGATGTGGTACATTTACACAATGGAATACTACTCAGCGATAAGAAATGATGAAATACAGTCATTTCTGGCAACATGGATGGACCTAGAGACCATCTTATTAAGCGAAATAAGTCAGAATGAAAGAATCCAAAAAATATGACCTCACTTATAGGTGGAATATAAAACTGAAAGTTACAAAGACACAGAGACCTATGGACACACTCAATAACTTGGTGATTGCCTGAGGGAAGGGGAGGAGGTGGGAGGGAGAGAGGGAGGGGAGGTGGGAGAGGGCACCAGCATTATGGACACACTCAATGGTTTGGTGTTTACCTGGAGAGGAGGGAGGAGGGGGGAGGGAGAGTTGTGTGGGGAGTGGGGAGTGGGCACCAGATATATGGGGTTGTAGGGGGACCTGATTCTGGGAGCTGGGCACATAATGCGATGCATGGGTGATGTGATGTGGAGTTGTCCATTGGGAGACTGTCTGATTGTTACCAACCAATGTCACCCCATTAAATTTAACAATAAAATATAATAATATAAAAATAATAATAATAAAATTAAATTAAAAAAATACATAATAAAACATTTGAATTAAAAAACAAACAAAAAAAAATATTTGCTTTCATGATGATGCTGTGGGTCTCAGAAACTGAGGTTTTATGTCTAACAGTAATCCCGGGCTCTTTCTGGTTCTGTTTCTCTCAGAAGCCTCCTAATCCTGAAGCACTGGATGTATTTGACTAAAGGGGAGATGGTTACTGTGTAACTTGCAGAGAAATTTGGGCAAACATCAGTTAACACATAAATAGCAGAGAGTGTCTTTGGATGGATTCACCAAAATGAAAAAGAAAACACTCAAATAGTGTGGCTGCTTCTGGACAGGGATATTGCCAGCCTAGCAATGTAGAGATGAAAAAAGTTTTTTCTATTTACATTTTTTTTCTTTTTATACCATGAGCACGTGTTACTAAAAAAACAAAATCTGCACAATTAAATTATTCTTAAGATCCACTAATGATATGGAATATGTCTGTGATATATTGTGAAATAAAAAGAGAAATTTCTATAACAAATTACTCACATCTGCACATGCACACAGAGCTGGAAAGAATCACTCTAAAATATTACCCCACAGACTGAGACTTGGGGCCTTATCCTATTTGTTTCTACACATCTTTCCTGTTTAAAATTTTTGCAAAATTTGTGTTAACCTTTTCTAATTAAAAATTCTACCTAACAAAAACTTTTTGCCAGTGTACATGATTGTGGGTTTGACATTTTCCTATTGTGCTAAATTTCATTAAGAATTGTCAGCTACACTTTTGTTGCTAATTCAAGCTTATTTACATTCAGGAAAATTCCAGCTGTGAAGGAATGTATGACAGATATGATCACAGCAGCCTAAACACATACTAAAAATGGAACGTGCCTTGTGTCCATTGAGGTCAAGAGAGTGGAGCAAAACTGTGATCTTCAGTTCAGATTTCCTCTTTTAAGAAAGTCTGTGAGGTTCTCTCTCTCTGTCTCTTTTTACATTTTCAAGAAATATGAAACTGTAGAAGTTTTAGAGCAGATTATTCAGTGAGACTTAAATAGGGTTTAAAGATAATAGGAGAAGTGAAACAGCAGTAACTCTTATAATGATATAATATAATTTCACAGAAAAGTAATTTCAGAGAAAATGCTTTATGCCAGATATAGGCTGTGGTGACAGCTATTTTCAAGGAAAAATAGTAAAATGTTTATCAGCTGTATTAGTAAAATAGATTTTATTTAATTTTATTTTTTTAGATTTATTTTTATTGTTTTGGCAGGAAGAAACAGAGAGAAGGGGGAGGGCCCAGAGCAGTCTCCATAGTTGCACATCATTGGTTTTCTACATAGTTTCATTCCACAGGTAGGCTAAGGGCTGCACAGGGCTGGAACCAAGCTAGGGGGCCTCCTGCATGGAGCTCACCCCAGTGAGAACCGAACTGGGGGCACATCCCAGTTCAGTACATGGGTCCTCACGGGTCGGGACCAGGATTCAATTCTTGGAACCAGGGCTGCAAGATGAGTGCTCAACCTGCTGAGCCATCCTGGCATCCCCTAAAACAGATTTTAAAAAGAAAAGATATCCTGATGTCTTACCTCAGAATTATTGACACTTAGGCTATTTCTTAGCATTTTGCGGTGTTTTATTTTTCACTATTCTTTCACGTCTTTATATTTGTGCATTCTGGCAGCAGGTTTTTATCATATTGCATTGATAGGTTTCTCTTACAGATTTTATTATTTTGGTGACGTAACATGGGCTGAAGGTTTAAGGGCCATTACCAATGTGGCATTCTTCCCCATCTTCTGAGACAGTCAGCATTAGATGATGGCAAAATGACCACACACTATAACCAGTTATGACATAAAAGGACATATGAGGTTTCCTTTGCCCACACACGTTCTTGAATACAGTGATAGTAGAATGAAGAATGAACAGCTGATCTGGTATCTTCTGTTCTTTTGTAACTTAATACAATTTGCTGTAACTTTTTTAAAAGGCCAGTACTAACATCTCTAGACCCATCTAAATTTGTGAAGGAAATAAGTATACCAAAGAAAAAAGGAGAGTAATAAACTATGTTTAAGCTTAGATGAAGTTGAAAAAACATTTTTTAGAGCTTCAAAGCACAAAAGATTTTCCTTGATGCTAAGAGAACAATCCAAAACTGAAAATAACTGCATATCAGTTCTCCTGACTTCAAGTATTACTGTTGAATCAAGAACACACATTTTTTTTTCTAAGAAGAGTATCTAGAAAAGTGGCAAAAATAATTTTAGATAACTGTGTGGTTTCATAGATTTAAATTAACCTTTTAATTTCACTAGACTTTAAATTTTTCATATAAACAACACACTAGACATATTTATGTATACCTATAATGTATATACACTGTAAAATAATTTTATTTTTCTAAGAATACATTCAAATCATCAGAAGCATTATAACTCATGTTTAGCTATATTTATAGGAAAAGGAGAGTTAAAGAAAAGTTGAACATTATTCCATTTGGTTTCTTAATTAAATTTATTGGGGTGGCATTAGTTAATAAAACTATATAGGTTTCAAGTGTATAATTTTATAATAATTTTCCATTATAATTCTACTCTATATAATACATCATCTACGTATTGCATTGTGTGTTCACCACCCAAAGTTAAAGCTCCTTTTGTCACCATATATTTGACCCCCTTTACCTTCTTTTATCTCCCAGCCTTCCCCTTTACCTTCTGGTAACCATTAAACTGTTGTCTGTGTCTATGAGTTTTTGCTTGTTTTTCTTGTTGGTTGCTTTCAGTTTTATATCCCACATATGAGTGAAGTCATGTGATTCTTAGCTTTTTCTGTCTGGCTGATTTCACTTAGCATGATAATCTCAAGATTTTCCCATGTTGTTGCAAATGGCAATGTTTCATCTTTTCTTATAGCCGAGTTACACTCCATTGTATATACCGGTATGTACCACATCCTTATCCAATCATCTGTCAAAGGACACTGATTTTTTGACTCCTATCATTTACCTTCTCTTGGAAGAAAAGGCAGCTCTGACAACAAAATCCTTCCATTTTTGTGTCTGAAAGAATTAGTCTTTATTTTTCAATTTTTTTTATGGTAAAATATACATAACAAAGTTTACCAACTTAACCATTTTTAATTGTATAATTCAGTGATATTAAGTACATTCACATTGTTGTACAACTGTCACCACTCTCCACCTCTAGACCTCTTCACCTTATAAAACTGGAACTATGAGTATACTCATTAAACAGTAACCTTCCATTCTCCATCCCCCAACTTCTTGAATCCACATTCTACTTTCTGTCTCTGTAACTGTGACTATTCTAGATACCTCTATACACGGGATCTTATAGTATTTGCTTTTATGTGATTGGCTGTTCTTAGTAGAATGTCCTCAAGCAAATGTCAGAATTCCCTCCCACTAAGATTGAATAATATTTTATTATATGTGCACACATAATTTCGCTTGTCCACTCGTTTTCAATGGACACTTGGGTTGCTTCCACATTTTAGCAATTATGAATAATGCTGATGTGAAAGTGGGTATACAAATATCATTTTAAGACCCTGCTTTCAAAGTTTTTGAGCACATGGTAATTCTATTTTTTAACTTTTGAGGAACCACCATACAGTTTTCCATAATGACTATACCATTTTACATTTCTATCAACAATGCACAAGGGTTCCCGTTTTAACATCATTGCCAACACTTATTTCCTGCCCTTTTTATAAGGTAGCCATCCAAATGAGTTGTGGGGTGGCATCTCATTGCAATTTTGATTTGCATTTCTCTAATAATTAGTGATGTGAATATCTTTTTATGTGGGAAATTTTTCTAATAACTATATACAATTTTGATAGTATATTCACATTATCATTTAATTTTTGTTTTAACACTTAAATGGAACCCAGAGATAATCCTTTGCATTATATAAAATTCCTGGACCTTATAAATCTCATAAAATAAACAACTGAGTAATTCAGTAACAAAGGCAAAATACAGGAAAGAATCTTAATTATTGTGGACTCAGAATAGATTCATCAGTCATATTTCACAGCGAACATTTGTGTATTTGAGAGCAAACTATTTCATATTTAGTTTCACAAATGGACAAATTTTTCCCTGCCCTAAAACCAAATATTTAGGCAATGTGTAATTTGCTCTTTCTTACCTGGTCCCAGGGATGACATGATGTTCATTCCTTTCCAAGCAGCTAAGCAAATAAATTCTAAAATCAAAATACTTTGTATTTTAAAAGTTGTAAATCAAACCCTCTGAACTTTCTGGTCGTAAAATACTGATGTGAAGAGTTAAGAAAGTGTATTCAGAGAATGCCGGGATACCTCAGCAGGTTGAGCACTTGCCTTGCAACCACGAGGTCCGGGAATCGAATCCTGACCCCAGCCCCTGCAACCCCATATGCTGAACTGCTGTGCAACTGTAACCACCAGGATGGCAGTGAAGGTTCTCACCTCCCATGCAGGAGTTCCCCAGTTTGGTTACCACCCCACACAGCCCCGCATCCACCTGTGTGGAATGCAGCTATGTCACAACTAATGATGTACAACTATGGAGACTGCTCTGGGCCCTCTCCCCTTCTCTTTCTCTCTCTTACCTTCTCTCAAAACAATAAAATAAATTTTTTTTAAAGTGTATTTAGAGATTATTTTCAGGTATTCCTGATGCAAACCTGTTAATGTCATAAGTTGCTGAAGAGACTGAAACAAGAAATATTATTCAATGAACAAATGAATGAATGAATGAATGACTTGTTGAGGTGACTGAACAATGAATGTTGAATGAATTGAATTGTGTCTTTCCAAAGCCCTAAATTCCCAGTGTGACTATATTTGTTGACAGGAACTTTAGGGAAGTAATTAGGGCTAAATAAAGTCATTAAGAATGGGGCCCTGATCTAATAGGACGAGTGTCCTTTTAAGAAGAGGAAGCGGCATCAGATCCCTCTTTCTTTGCCTCTCTTCCCTCACACACACAGAGAGGGATGGACATGTGCAGACATAGCAGGAAGTTGGTTGGCTTTGAGCCAGAAAGAATGGCTGTAGCAGAAACCAACCCTGCTAGCACTTTGATCTTAGACTTTCAACTTTCAGAGCTCTGAGAAAATGAATGTCTGTTGTTTAAGCGCCCCAGTCTATAGTATCTTGTTATGGCACCTCAGCTGAGTAATATACCTATTGTCCTTTCAAATGTCCCATCCTTTAGCTTTATCTGACTGTTTCCTCATGGTATTAACTTGTTCCTCTATCCTCTATGTTACCTATATAGTATTAGAAGTTACATCTGAAGGCTTACGTAAATTAGGTTAAAAACATTCAGCAAGTCTTTATGAGTGCTGCTCAATACTTCATATTGCATTCTGTTCAATGTACATAGTACCTGGTTGTCCCACAATTAATAATGCTAAGTCACTCATTTAAGGTGGTGTGAGCTGATCTCTCCACTGTAAAATTACTTACATGACTTTTAACATTTGATTAAATTATTTCACTGTGCTTGCTGGAGGAACAGGAAGAAAAACCCAAACCCAGACCAAGGGAAGCTCCTGTTGACAGCCTGAGGAACACACTAACTGGCGTGAGCTTTAAGGCCATGAGGCCTGAACTTTCAAGTTTAAGGCTTCATATTTTACCCCCAAGTCCTGTCTCCAAATTCTCCCGAAACAAACAAGAACTCACATATGTAAAACCACGGTTAATATCTTGCATTTTCCTGAGAGAAGTTGAAGAAGGTGGGAGGTTCCAGAAGAAAGGAGAAAGACAGGCCAGACATGGAAACAAGCCACCAAGGGCTGCTTTGTCTCTTTGTGATTTTGCTGGGTGTGGCCTTACTTGTAGGTCATACAAACAGTCTTAAAGATTTTATGCATCTTTGCAACAGCTCCAATTTTGCCTGTACTAAGAGTACTGTGCTGAATGCCGCACTTCTCTGTAGACCTTGGCATTTGACACCACTCTGTCCACTTGGCTCCTGAGGCTTCCAAATGATCATTTTTAATCATTAAAAAACCAGCTTCATCAATTAGTGCTTTATATTTGGCTGTGTGTTCAAGTTCAGGGAAGTTTCAAGCAGGTACTCTCAATAAAGCTTCATGACTGTGACTGGGTTTTCCTTGTGCAAACCTTTAGCCCCCCAGAGTCAGGAAACAGTACGAACAATGGCTTGTAGCCCAGGAGGGTGGCTGGGACACAGTGAAGGTCCAGGCCTGAGTTTATGTAAACAGCCCAGTACCAGAGGGAGAGTAGGCTGGGAGCAGAGAGAAATGCTTAGGTGACACAGTTGGGGAAGCACTAGATATTTTCGAGCAAGACAGTGACATACAAAATGATGTGGCAATGGTGACTGTATACCAGACTAATCTACTTTTTTCATAGTACTTATTGCCTTCCAACATGTTAGGCAGAGTACATTTTTATTATACTTCTTATATATTGTCTATTTAGAATGTTAGCACCCCAAGTGGGCAAGGATCTACAGTGCCTAGAATAGGGTCTGACACATAGTAGCTGCTCAATAAATATTTACTAAATAATTGCTATTTTAATTTGTCTCAAGACCAAAAATGTTAAAATGTCAAACACTGAAGAGTATGGTACTGAAAATAAAGAGTTAATTTTTCGCTATTGAAATTTATCTGCCTGACTTTTTTTTTAAAAATGCCCTGACAGAGAAAAGGATGGTTTGGTTGGGAAAATGATGGTCACAGAAGTATTGGGAGGAATCATTTTTATACTGAAAGGGAAGTGGGTAACCATACTGGATGTGGGAATAATTAGGATTTGGAAAGAGGACAGTGTTGGATTCTATTCAGTAACCACTATTTTCCCCCTAAATAAAAGTTTAGTGAAGAATGGCCACTCAGCATATTGAATTTAGTTTTAAACACTGGTCAATCAGCAAAGTATAAGATAGCCTTAAAACATGCCTAGGGGAAGCCCGGATGGCTCAGTAGGTTAAGCGCTCACTTTGCAGCACTGGGGACCGAGGATCGAATCCCGGCCCCGGCCTGTGCGGAACCATATGCTGAACTGGGGAGTTCCCCCAGTTCAGTTCTCTCTCTGTCTCTGTCTCTGTATCTCTCTCTGTCAATAAATAAATAAATAAATAAATAAATAAATAAAAGAATGTCAGAATCTCTTATAAAGTATGATACTTCATTAAAAAACAAACAAACAAACAAACAAAAATGCCTAAATACCAAAAATTAAGTGTTCCATCTTGTGTTTAATCTGTGAGAGTGTATGTGTAGCAGTTCACTCAAAAGCACATATCACTTAGTTTAAATAAGAACAGTTTGCCCACATACGGATACTGCTGCTCATTGCCATCTATGGGGTATGCATGTATTTTTCTAGCATAGTGGTGGATGTCATAAGTGCCAGTCATGTGTTTCCTTGACAGGTTCTTTTGTAACCCCAGTATGAATTTGTAAAAGATTTGCCTTCACTCCCTTGTCATCACTGGGTACCAAACCCACCTTTCCCTACTGACTTCTCCCTTTCCCCCTGTGCCACAGTACATTTAAATACCTCAAGAGTACCTATCTACCCAACATCATATTAAATGGGTAATGAGTTTGTGCACCTCAAATGTATAGCACAGTTTAAGTTTTATAAATAACTAAAGCAATAAGAGTCTGACCAAAGATGATACCCTAGGGCAGTAGTTCCCAACCTTTTTTCCACTTGTGTACCCTTTCTAAACCCATTTCTGTAAATTGTACTGTTTATCTTTAAAGTAGCTGTTTTTAAATACTGACACTTTTGGTCAGTGCCTATCTTAACGTAAAATAGAAATGAGGTAATAAGTTAGGAAATAAAAATTACTGCACTAGAAGTACAAACCACAGATTTAATTTCACAATATTTATAACAGTTAAATATATATTTTTTTTAATTAATTTTTTTTTTTAATAATTTTGTTTATTGCTCTGAGACATTTTTCTGCCAGAATCATGTCTGGTTGCTAGCTGGTGACATAAAATGAATATCCAAGTTATTCAAAAACAGGAGTTGAATATTAGTATTTCAAAGGCAGGAAAAGGGAGAGGAGAAGAATGGCAAACAGCCCCTTAAATGTATTCTAAAATTATGTTGTATGTGAAAAGAAGCATATGAATTAATTTGCAGTTGCTGCTGGTTTTAGCAGCTCCAGAAAGCTATCAGATCTATACCTATTAGCAAAAAGTTAAAAATAAGTAGGAAATTCAGATGTTACATTTGTGATCACTCAAGCTTCATGGGTTATATTACTAAAGATTTTGCTGCTGTAAGCTAGTCCACTATCCACAAATCTATAACAGTTAAATATTGATAATGAGGATCAAGTATTTAACAAACTTTTAATTTATTATTATTTTAAGATTTATTTTATTGTTTGGGAGAAGGTGAGAGAGAGAGACAGAAGAGGGTAAGGCCCAGAGCAGTTTTTATAGTTGTACATCATTAGTTGTAACATAGTTTCACTCCACACAGGTGGGTCTGGGGCCATGTGGGGTGGGAACTGAACTGGGCCCTCCCTCATGGGAGATGAGAACCTTTGCCACAGTGCCATCATGGTGGTTGCCAGTTGCACCACAGTTCAGCACATGGTTTCCATGAGCTGGGGCCAGGAGTTGAACTCCAGACCTTGTGATTGTGAGGCAAGCACTCAACTGCTGAACTATCGCTATGTTCCTAGAAGGCATTCTTATCATCAGAGACAGGAAATGTAAAGCCAATAAGGCTGTATCTACAAACCTTATTACTTCCTCACCATGTTAATACAACTAGTCCAAACCTCATTGTCTTCTTAATTCTTCATTAATGTATTATTTCTTTGTCTGCAAGGTATGAAAACCTCCTGCTTTGGTCATTTCTTTGAGTCTTACATCTTTGTGGGGATCTCATATGTACATATGTTCATACATAACTAACGTTGCTTATTTTTTCTTGAAATCTGCCCTTTATTATGAGAACAGAGGGGTTTCTCAGCCAAGAAACTAGAAGGTAGAGGGACAATAGTTTCTCTTCCCTTTTGCACAAAGTACAGTGTACATTGAAAATCCCACATTATGGGTCAAGCTATCCTCTTCAAAAATGAAGTGCCTAGTCATGGCACCTGTGAGCTCCCACAGGTACCCTGCCCATCCAGAGTTGCCCTGTCTCTTGCCCAGAACATTGCCCTGCCTGGAACACGTCTGCCAGCTCCACTGTCTACTCCTTTCCAAGAGGAGTTGGCCTTTGGGGAGCCCCAGAAGATTGGAGGATGGAGAGGTGGATCAGGACAAGGAGACAATACTTGTGATAAGAGATGACGGTGGCAGATGACAGTGGCTTATACCAAGTGATGGTGTAGATGGTGCGTCATGGTCAAATTCTAGATATGATGAAAGTAGAGCCTATGAGGTTTGCTGAGAGGATTTGCATTTGTGAAAGGCGAGAGAAAGAACAGATGCCCAGGTTTTGGCCTTAGCAACTGGAAGGAGGATGTTAAATATTTAATTTTCAAAATCTTTGTCATTTTAAATACATATTGATAAAAAAATAATAACTGTTCTAAACCCCATTAACAATTCAAAGTATCCAAAATTATTTATAGGGAGAAACACACACAGAGCAGTTCAGTTTGCTGTACCTATGGCCTTGTACTACCTTCTCCAAGTCATTTTACTGAAGATGGTAAGTGAACTATGGTTATATTACAACTTGTTCTCTGGGCAACCTAATTAAGTCTAGTATTTTCCTTTAAATTGTTATTGCTTTAATTGAAATTGGACTGACTTATTGAAATATAAATTCCAGTAAGAAATTTTTCCCTTCTTTTGAAAATGAGGAAGAATTGATAACCAGACCCAAGAAAGAAATATGGAAAGCACAAGTAGCTCTTGCCACTTTCTGAACAATATTGAGAAAGAACATCACGTTGGTTTAAACAAACTGCTGCCTTCAAGAGCCTAGTTCCTCTGTGAGGGAGGCAGGACTTTGTGACCCTGCTGCCCGGGTCAAGTGTGCTTTCTATGCTCGGGCATTAAACTGCTCTAAAGCGAAGTATTCTGAGATGTAACATTTCTCCTTATTTCAAAAGAACAGTATGTTAACTCTAGAAATGTTAAGTTTTGCAGGCAAACAAGCAGAAGAAAATTATCCATGAAAATTGCTGTTAACATTCTGACAAGTAGCATCCCATCTTTATGCTCTATCTATATATGCACATTTTTCCTTCCCCCAAATTGAGATTATATAATAATGAGTGTTTTGTCACCCTCTTCATTCATTTAACCATGTGGTTAAGTGAACTTTTTTTTTTGTCATTAAATATTTTTGCATAACATCTATTAAAGAGAAAACCACAGACCCAAAATAGTGTCACTTCTGCTAAAGCCATGATACCAAACATAGATTTAATGCCTGACCTAATTTCTGTTTCAACCTTTCCTAGAAATATAATCTTAATCAATTTATCTGGAATTTCCTGGTCAAGTTTCAGTAGGGTAATCTGTCACATGGGTCTTCTCCATCCCCCACACAGAAAAAAGAGGCAATCTGCATAATAAAAACCATTCCCCTACAAAAAAAGGAGTCCTGGTCTGAAAATAACCATTCCTTTTGTTAATAGATCCCTTGACCATCTTCCTATAAAAATCTGCTATTTTATACAACCCCTCAGAGCACCTGCCTTCTGGTTGCTAGACAAGATGGTTCCCAATTCATGAATCGGTTAATAAAGCCAATTAAATCTTTGAATTCACTTGTTTAAACTTTGTTTTTAAACACATCTCTTTTTGTGATTAAATAAATCAATATAGGTTCATTGAAATTTAAGGTAAATGAAAAAATAAACATTCATTTTATAACTACATCAGTTCCAACATATTCCCATGAATTTCTCCATGTAGGTAACTTTGAATTCTTGTGTAAGGCTATCTTTAAGTGGTATACACAATTGTTATCTTATAGATGTCTCCAATTTACTTAAGCCCCAATTTTGATTGTCCTTAAGTTTTCACTGTTATAAATAGTCTTGTTTATAACATCCTTGTAGATAAATTACACACAAATTTAACAAAATGCCCCAGTCTTGGATGGCCTACTTCAGAAAAATAAATTTGTGTTTTAGAGATAGCAATGGCTACAGAAATTTCCAAAGTCAAGTTCCTTAGGCCTTCATTTTGAGCTCCACTGGCTGTTAACTAACTGGTATTTAATATAATTAATATATATGTGTGTGTGTGTGTGTGTGTGTGTGTATTTTTTCAATTACATTTGACATACAATATTATATTGGTTTCAGGTATACAGCACAGTGGTGAGACTTTGTTTTCAAAGATTTATTTTATTGTTTGAGAGAGAGAGACAGAGAGAGATGAGGGAGGGCCCAGAGCAGTCTCCACAGCTGCACATCATCAGTTTCAACATAGTTTCATTCCACACAGGTGGATGTGGGGCTGCACAGTGTGGGAACCAAACTGGGGGCTTTCCACATGTGAGGCACACCCCAGTTCAGCATATGGGCCTGCACGTGCCAGAGCCATCATTAAATCCCTGGACCTCACAGTTGCAAGGTAAGCGCTCAACCTGTTGAGCTATCCTGGCATCCCCGAGATATCTATATAACTTACAAAATCCTCATTCCAATATATCTGGTTCCCATCTGATACCGTCTATAGTTATTAAATTTTTATTGATTGTCTGTCCTATGCTGCACTTCACATCCCTGTGACTATTTTGTGACTATTAATGTGTACTTCTTGATAGCTTCCCCTTTTTCACCCACCCTCCAGCTCTCCTCCCATCACCCCACAAATCTAGTACCCATCTGATACCACACACACTGCAACATTACCGACCATATTCCCATGCTATGCTCTACATCCCCATAAGTATTACTTTGTAACAACCAAACTGAACTTCCCAATCCCCTCCCCTTATTTTACCCTCTCCCTCAACCCTCCTCCCATCTGGCAATGAACCAAATGTTCTCTTTATCTGTGAATTTGTTCCTGTTCTGCTTGTTAATTTTCTTCTTTAGATTTCACCTATAAGCAAAATGAATTTGCATCTGTCTTCCAATGTGTGTCACTCCACTCAGTGTAATACCTTCCATGTCTCTTGGTTTTAAACCTTTAATCTGTGTTACTTGAAAGCAACTATTGATAGACATGTAGCCATTGCCCTTCCATCATTTATAATTTTTGCTTTTTCCTATCTTAAAGAAATTCCTCAGACATTTTCTGTAGTACTGGTTTGGTGGTGATGAACTCCTTCAGCTTTACCTTGTCTGGGAAACTTTTTATCTGTCCTTCAATTTTGAATGATAACCTTGCTGAATACATTAATCCTGGTTGTAGATCCTGGTCTTCATCACATTGAATATTTTGTGCTAGTACCTCTAGTCTGCAAAGTTTCTGATGAGAAATCAGCTGAGAGTTGTATGGGTGTCCCCTTATAAGTTACTACTTGTATTTCTCTTGCTTCTTTTAGAATTTGTTCTTTGTCTTAAACTCGTGCTGTTTTAACTGTGATGTGTCTCAGTGTGGGCCTGTTTGGGTTTCTCCTGTTTGGGACTCTATGCTTCCTGGGTTTTGTGTGTCTATGTTCTTTGCCAGGTTTGGAAGTTCTTCAGTCATTATTTTTTTTAATAAGTTCTCTATCCTTCGTTTCTCTGCTCTTTCTGGTACTCCTGTGATACGAATGTTGTTACACTTGATGTTGTCTCAGAGGAATCTTAGACTATCCTCATTTGGGGGAGTTCTTTTCTTTTTTTAAGATTTATTTTTATTATTTCTTTTGACAGAGAGAAAGAGAGAGACAGAGAGGCAGAGAAGTGGGGGAGGGCCCAGGGGGTGGGGGTGGGGGGCAGAGCAGTCTCCATAGTTGACAGCATTAGTTTTCCATATAGTTTCACTCCACAGGTGGGCACAGGGCTGCACAGGGCAGGAACTGGGCCAGGAGCCTCCCAAATAGGCCCCAGCAAGAACTGAATTGGGGGCACATCCTAGTTCAGCATATGGGTCCAGATGGGCCACGGCCAGGACTCAATCCTCGAACCCCAGGGCTGCAAAGTAAGCCCTCAATCCACTGAGCCCTGAATTCTCTTTTTCTTGTTCTTACTGGGTGTTTTCTGTTACCTTATCTTTCATATTCCTGATTTGAGTCTCTGCTTCATCTAGTGTGGAGATTTCTTTTATTCCATTCTTCATTTTCTTTACTGTAATCTTGGTCTGGTCCTTTTTTATTGTCTCTATGTCCTATTTATTTGTTTGTTTGCTTGTTTTAAGATTTATTTTATTGTTTGAAAGAAGGTGAGATACAGAGAAAGAGAGAAGGAGGTAGGACTCAGGCAGTCTCCCTAGTTGTACACCATTAATTATGACATGGTTTCATTCCACACAGGAGGATGTGGGGCCACACAGGCTGGGACTGAACTAGGAACCTCCCACATGGGAGGTGAGAACCTTTGCCACTTCTCTGGTGGTTACCAGTTGTGCCGCAGTTCAGCATATGGGTTGCTCTGGCCAGGTCTGGGATTTGGTCCCCAGACTTTGCGGTTGCAAGGAAAGCACTCAATTTATTGAGCCATCCTGGCATCCCTCTGCATCTCTTTTTAAGCTTGCTATCTCTGTTAAAATTTTCATTATCATTATGACCATTGTGTTGAACTCTGTTTCTGATCATTTGTTTGCTACCATCCCGTATTCCGGTATTTTCTACTGTCTTTTCTTTTCAGATGTATTTCTTTGTTTCCTCATTCTGACAGCCTCTCTGTTTGTAGATCTTCTGCTCTTTAACCTGACACTGTTGTGGTTTTTTTCTGGGCCTCACTACTAATGCTGCGCAGAGGTGAGGGGGGCAGAGGTCTGGCAGGTGGTGGGGGAGGATGACTAGTACCTTTGTTTTCTACGTGGCAGTGACAGGAGCACGCGGGCAGTGCCCTCTTATGCTTCTCTCTATTCAGTTTACCACAAGGTCTCTGCCCTGCATTTTGGGATCAGCTGTCTTGAATGCTGGTCCCAGAAACAGTACTGCTACTGGGCAGAGAAGTGCACCTGCAGTCTTTTCTTTCCTTTTTCCTGGCTGGAGACATCACGCTGTGGCTTCTCGCCACCCCAGTCCTTACCCCTCCTCTCAGAACCAGAGTTTGGGCCGCACCATCTCAAGGCACTCGTGGCTGCACCTCCTGGGGGCAGAGTGAGGTCTGATTGCAGCATCTCACAGCTCCAGCCTCTGTGCCTCCTTTTCTCCTTCCCCTGGACCAAGTGGGTCTGGGATGCTCACCCACTGCCTTCTTTCTCCTCCTTTCCCCATCTGCAGAGTTCCAAGCAGAGGTGGGCACAGTCCGAGTTTCTGTACTTCCCCTCTTTATCCTCCTCCAGTTGCCCCTCTTTGCCCACCTGTAGGTACTTCTGCGCCACAAGTGAGTCTTTTAGCTGTGTTTGTATGTTGTGTAGGGAATCCTTCGTTGAATTATAGATGTTCTATTTGTTGTCATCACCAGGGGAGCTATTCAGGAGTCCCTCTCATGCCGCCATTTTGTTGCCTCTCTATTCAATACAATTTTAATAAACAGTCTTGCCTATTTTGTTTGTTTATTAACAAAACAAAAGCAGAGTAAATATGACAAAGGGAAGGAGTTGGTAGGGGTGAGGAGAATTACAGGAGGAAGGGGAATGGGAGAACATGGTATGAATGGCTGAGGGGAGCTGCTAGTTACATGCAAAATGGCAGTAGGAAAAGGATACACTCATTATTTTTTCATCAGAATTTTTAAAAGATTTATTTTTATTGTTTGAGAGAGGGTGAGAGAGAGAGAGAGAGAGGGGGAGAGAGAGAGAGAGAGAGAGAGAGAGAAGGGGGAGGGCCCAGAGCAGTCTCCATAGTTGTACATTGATAGGTGTTACATGGTTTCATTGGTTTCATTCCACACAGGTAGATGTGGGTCTGTACAGGGAGGGAATTGAACCAGGAGCCTCCCACATGGGAGGTGAGAACCTTAACTGCCATCCCAGTGGTTACCAATTGTGCCACAGTTCAGCATATGGGTTTGCACTGGCCAGGGCTGAGATTCAAACCCCGAACCTCAAGGTTGCAAGGCAAGTGCTCAACTGCTGATCTACCCCAGCATCCCCTTCATCAAATAGTTTTTAAGCATATGATACGTATTAGCATTATGAAGTCATGTCTAGCTAGCTGGGAAGAGAAAAACAAATCAAAGTTCACACAGCAATTGTAAACTATACAATTGCAACATAGTCAACAATAACAAAACTTAGATTCTGTTTAAAGAAAATCTAAATAATACCTGATGGAAAGAGTCCCTTCCGGTGTTTAAAAATGAAGTATTAGTTTTTGAATGTGAGTCAGGTACTTGGAAAATTGTCATAACTAGGACACCTCATTGCCTAACCATGCCATTTCAGGGTGTTTTAGTTAATATACAAATCTATAACAGGTATGAGAACAAAACCACTACAGCCTCAGCACAATAGTCTGAATATGCTGGCAAGTTTTGTTGGGTTCTATTAATTGACAACTGCTGTGAAATTAAAAATATATATAACATATAATTTGCACAAAATATTGTTCAAATACTCATATACACAGAATATCTAAATGTAAATAGTCACCATTCAAAAATCCTAATCTACTTAGAATTTTAAATGAATTACTTCAGATGAAATAAAAATTTCATCTTCACCTCTTCTTTCAATTTATCTAGCTTATCTTCCTCTCAAGAGAAAAAAATATATATTTCTGCCAACAGCAAGGAACTTTGTTTGCTATAAACATGCCCGGTAGCAATATCCTTTAGAAACCACAAAATTTCAAGGTCAATAAAAACAAAGACAAACCAACAAGAAAGTTGAAAGGAGAAAATAAATTTTAAAATTTTTATTTTGGTTAGAAACTAGTTGGTAGCACAACTATATTTATAAATTGAGATACCATTCTGCATTGTGTAAATGACACCCAAGACACTTAGATATTTATAAATAAAAAGTTCAACTTATATATCAAAACAGAATTTGAAAACATCTTATTAAGAGAAATAAGTCAGACTGAAAAAATCAAGAAACATATGACGGGGAAGCTGGGATAGCTCAGTGGGTTAAGCACTCACTTTGCAGCACCAGGGACTGAGGATCGAATCCCAACACCGGCCCTTGTGGACCCATATGCTGAACTGGGGAGTGCCTCCAGTTCAGTTCTCTCTCTGTCTCTGTATCTCTCTCTCTCTCTCTCTCTCTCTCCCTCTCTCTCTCTCTCTCTCTCTGTCAAAAACAATAAAATAAAAGTAAAAAAAAAAAAAAAGAAACATATGACCCCACTCATAGGTGGAATATAAAACTGAAAGTAACAGAAAAACAAAAACTCATGTACCCATTCAGTGGTTTGGTGGTTGCCTGGGGGTGGGGATGGGGATGTTGGGGGGAGGGCTGGGGGAGGCCTGGGGAGGGGGCATCAAGTGTAAAAAAATAATTAAAAAAAAAAATTTTATAAAATGAAAGAAAAAGAAATGGAAAGGAAATGAAATAAAGTAGAGGTGACTATCAGATCTATTCTCATGAAATAAAATGAAATAAAATACAATGAAATGAAATGAAGTGAAATGGAATAACCCAGAACTCTAGTCTTTATCCCATGAAATGAACTGAAATGAAATATGAAATGTAATAAAGTAAAATAAAAAGAAATGAAAAATTAAATGAAAAAGAAATGAAAGAAAATGACATAAAAATGATGGTTACTTGGAACTCTCTTCACTTCTCAAAATAAAATAAAATAGAAACAATAATAAAATAAAATGAAATAAAATGAAAAGGGAGAAGACAATTGCTTCTCTTCCTGACTTATGAAATGAAATAAATTTAATTTCATTAATAAAAGGAATTGAAATAAATGAAATTAAATCAAAATGAAATGAAATAAAATGCAGATGAGAAAGGGCTGTCATTCTATATCATGAAAGAGAAAGAAGAGACATGAAATTAAATATTTTAAAACAAAAATGAAAATTAAAATGAAAATAAATTGAAAATGAAATCAAAGCAACAAAGTAGAGAAAAAAAAAAGAAGTACCACGTATTTCATACAAGGTCTGACAATTAGTTTACAAATTTACCACTGTGTGCTTACATTATCAGCATTGGACAAACAACTCAGTAAAGTTTCATATACTTGGTATATCAGTGTCTCACAGCTGTGTTCGTGTCGGTGTGTGGCGGTGTCTTGCTGAGTGACGTTCATTATTGTTGTATGTTTTTGTGTGCTGTTGTAAGAATGTCAGAGCTTGAGTTTGCCAACATCTTTTGAAGAGTAAAGATGTTTTGGACCATGTTATCACTAGTGATGAAACATGGGTATACTGATATAAACCTGAAACAAAACTTCCAAGTGCTTAACTCACTGAGCCATCCTATCTTCCCCAAGTTCTTTAATTTTTTTTAATTCTCATGTTTCTCTCTTCCTCCATCTGTGTTATCTCCATATTAAAAAAAAAAAAGAGAGAGAGAATATAGTTGAATAGTTCCCTCTACTGGATGTTTTAATAAAAAGCTTAGATATACTGAATTCTTGCAAAATGGGAATGCAAAGAAATTGGAGATACAGGACAAACCTGAGTGGGTGCCTTTCTGGGGAGGTGGGAGTGTGACAAGAAGGACAAGTTGAGGGAGTATTTTACATTGGTATCCTGTGAATTTTTATAATGACAGTATATTTATCACTTGTAAAACTTTTTTTTTTAAGATTTATTTTTATTGTTTTTTTGACAGAGAGAGGCAGCTAGAGAGAGACCGAGAGAAGGGGGAGGGCCCAGAGCAGTCGCCATAGTTGACAGCATTCATTTTTCATAGTTTCACTCCACAGGTGGGTGTGGGGCTGCGCAGGGCAGAAACTGGGCCAGGAACCTCCCGCATAGGCCCCAGCAAGAACTGAACTGGGGGTACACCCCAGTTCAGCATATGGGTCCACATGGGCTGGGCCTGGGATTTGATTCTTGGGCTCCGGGGCTGCAAAGCGAGCACTTAACCCACTGAGCCATCCCATCTTCCCCAATGTAAAACATTTTTAAACAAGATATAAAATTTTATATACTATATAATGTCAAATTTGTTAATATATATGTACATATATGTATACACACACACACACACACATATATATGTGTATATGTGTGTGTGTGTATATATATGTGTATATATATATATATAATTTAGGTAGAATCACACTGAAGTCAACAGTTTTAAATTTTGGCTGTAAGAATTATGGATATTTATTTTCTTCTTTATGCTCTTTTGTATTTTCTAAATGGTTCTGATAAGAATGCACTGGTTTTATAATTAAAACAATATTTTATTTCTCAATAAAAAGTTTTAAAAGCATAGTAAAAATGTTTTCTTTCAATGAAAAGGATCTTGTTTAAGTTATTGTCATTCAGTGCTTTTGGTAGTTATTTAGGTAAGAGTTTGCTCCCTAAGAAATATATATTGCAAAATATGGAAAATTGATACTCAAAATCTACCAAGTTGTATGACATGACGTAACTCATGACATCATATGTAGGATATTCCCAACTTATTTGTGGATTGTGTGTTTCTACCCTGGGATTGTTTAGAACTCAAAGCATTTCACCCTAGGCTCTAAATGCACTTCTTGGGTTGGACCACAAGAGTTTACTAGTATTTTACCCCAAGTATAGTTAAATAGTGTGTTAATTGCAATAAAAACTAGTACACAATATTTCCAATGAAGAACAGTAAGCAGTATTCCCTTAATAGTGGTATAAACCAAATGATAGCAGGGCCCTCGGTCTGTGAGCTGAAAAAAAAAAGGTCATCTAACCCCAGAAATAGGATGTGGGAAAGCCCAAGCCTCTAGAAGATTTCTGTGAATGCATAGTGACTTATTCTCCTATGGTCTCAATATCAAACTAATGTACTCACATTAATGCATTAGTGAGCAATGTGGGTCTGCTCAAAATTCTGTAGGGAAGAGAAAGGAGGACTGATGTAACACAATGTAAAGATTCATTTTAGATTAAAAATATTTGTGCGCTAAAGCACTCTATCAAGAAAGTAAGGATGGTGGCACGAGAGGAGAACGCCGATAACTGCCTGGGAAGGGCCTTGTGAACAGAAGGAAATTCACAGGGGAAACCCTGAGAAGAAACCTCAACTAAGAGAACCACACAACACGGAACAACACACAAAGGTTAGAGCAAAAAGGGGAGAGCGGGAGAGGAAAAGGGAAGCAGCGGTTCGGGGACAGAGACTCGGAGCGCGGCCAAGGGCTGGCAAAAGCAAAGAGGGATTGGGGGACTAGGTCAAAGTGGAGCTGGATCGAGGGCGGGCTGGAAGCCAAGACCTAGGGAGCCTGAAAGCCCCACAAAACTGTGAACAATTTAACATCCGAACTCAAGGGACAGCACGCAGTGCCCTAATCAGATCACAGAGCCTAAAGTGGAACAGGGACTGTGGAGCAGGGCAGCTGCACTTCCCGGTGGGCAGGATGAGAGCAGGGCACCAGCCCACAACAGATCAGCACCCCTGATTTACGGAGGAGATTGACTGTGAGGGAGCGCCTTCTGAAGACAGGGCTCTTGGAGTGAGGGCTGGGGCTTGAGTGGGCGTAGCTGCATCGGACGTGCTTGGAGTGAATCCGGCGGTCTCAACAGAGCCGGGAGCATAAAGCGGCTGCTGCCCGAGCTACGGTCAGTGCGCACAGGGCTTTCGGCGCCCCGCACACCAGGCCGCTGTGGCCCGTTGCCTGCACGCAGGGCCGGCATTCGGCGCCCTGCCCACCGGGTCACTGCAGCACTACTGCCTGCTCACGGGCGTGCAGCTGGGCTTTTGGCATCCTGCCCGCCGGGCCTATAGGGCGTTACAGCCCATGCACGCAGCTGGGCTGCTGGCCGGGTCGCCGCAGTGTCATAGCCTGAACGTGGGACTGTGCAGCTGACTGGGGCCTCTGCCAAGCCCCAGCCTATCCAAGTGCTGCCCTGCAGACATGGCTTACAGATACTATTGAAGGAGGGGCAGCCAGGCAGAGGCATGAAAGACCAGAGCTCTTGCGCTCTGCCCGCACTGAACCACCAGCCCCGCTGCTGAAAGAGGAATCTGCTATTGTGTCTCAGGCCCGCCCTAGCTCCTACTCATATGCCCCCACCCCTGGCCACACCTTTACCACCCTGCTATCTAACAGCTAAGAGAGCAACCTGAAGTGCCCCAAGAAACAGAAGCTGTCTGCTTCCCCCAACCCTCTCCCAAAATCTTCTTCTCCCACAACTGAGCCCAAAAGAAAAAATAAAGAGAAGCCCATCTGATAGGCAAACCCCCAGAGGGAAAACAGACTCATGCGTAAAGCAAAAAGAACCACATCAAACACAATGCACACCTCAGAATCCAAAGCCCCTCCAGAAGATCAGGGGCAGTCTTTAGTAAAG
>PVKE010028306.1:0-21012 GCA_004027555.1 Craseonycteris thonglongyai | reverse complement strand
GCTGGGCACATAATGCGATGCATGGGTGATGTGATGTGGAGTTGTCCATTGGGAAACTGTCTGATTGTTACCAACCAATGTCACCCCATTAAATTTAACAATAAAATATAATAATTAAAAAAAACACAAAGATAGATAGATGAGAAACAAGCATATGAAAAAATGCTCCACATTATTTCTCATCAGGAAAATGCAAATGAAAGCAATAGTGAGATACCACTACACACCTATAGTAATGTCCCAAATCTGAAATATTGACAATACAAGATGCTGGTAAGCATGTGGAGCAATAGGAACTCTCACTTTGGAAGAAATTTGATGGTTTCTTGCAAAACTGAGCATACTTTTACTATACAATACAGTAATCTTCCTACTTGGTATTTACCCAAAGGAGTTGAAAATTTATGTTTAAACAAACACCTGCAAGTGGATGTTTCTGGCAACTTTATAATTGCCAAAATTTGGAAGTAACCGTGGTGTAGATGAATGGGTAAATAAACTGTAATACATCCAGACAGTGAAATATTATTCAGCACTAAAAAAAAAAAAAGAGCTATTAATCTATGAAAAGACATGAAGGAGCTTAAATGAGTATTACTTAGTAAAAGAAGCAAATCTGAAAAGGTATCATACTGTATAATTTCAACTATGTAACATTGAAAAACGCAAAACTATGGAGACAATAAAAAGATTACTGGTTTGTGGGGTGGGTTTTTCCAAGCCCATAGAATGTACAATACTGAGAGTGGACTCTAGGCAATCTATGGACTTTGGGTGATTATGATATGCCAACATAGGTTCATCAGTTCTAACAGATATCCCACCCTGGTGAGTGATGTTGATAGTGGGCGAGATTATGCATGTGTGAGGAGGGCAGACATATATGAGCAACCTTTGTATTTTCCTCTTTGTTTTGTTGTGAACCTAAAGCTGCTCTAAAAATAGTTATTAAAAATTTTTTTCTGTACAATTATAGAGAGTAAGATACATCTTACCCATCATAAGGGTAGAAAATCCTACTGGTTATCTTTTTCCATGGTAATTTCCCATAAGTGATCGTTATTTTCTATCTGTGGATACTTCACATTTATGATTTTTAAAGGGAATGATGAAGCTTAACTTCTGTGTAAAAAGACCTGTCAAATATAAACACTAATAAGTAAGAGAAAAAAGAGTCTCCAGAAAGATTTTTCTTCTTTGTATGTTTGGAGGGATATTTTTTATTTTATATGTATATTTGTACAAGGGACTATCTACATATGAGTTTTAAACATAATTTGGTTCATACTCTGTAGTTCGGTGGCACATCTTTTTACTCATTAGTATATCTAAAATGTAAATCCACATAAATAAATACATATAGAACTATATAACTGTCAGTGCTTGTATACTCACCTACTGAATCATCATAATTTATGTAGCCAATCCCCTGCTTTTGAACATTTGGATAGTATTCAATTGCTTGTTATTATAAACCATATTGTGATGAATGCTGTCTCTTTGTATACTTCTACAGTTTATTAATATTTTCTTAGAAAAATGTATAGAAAAAAATTGCTTTGTCAGAAGACCTTTTGAAGTTGTACTAGGAGATTTTTTGGAAATAGCAAGAATACTCTAAAGTGGTAATTTTGAGTAATTTTATAAAATCTTTTTTTTTTTTATCTTTTTTTTATATTTATAGAGAGTAATTATTTTATCTTTAGTGAATATTTATTTCTATTTTACTCTTGACAGACAGAGAGAGAGACAGAGACAGAGACAGCTAGAGAACCGAACTGTGGCAACTCCCCAGTTCAGCATGTGGGTCCTGCCTGGGCCGGAGCCGGGATTCGAAACCCGGTCCTCGTGGCCTCAAAGCGAGCGCTCAACCCGCTGAGCCGTCCCGGCTTTTCCCTAAAATCTTTTATTTACCCTTTGGATTCCTATTGTATGTCTTATTAACAAACATTTCAAAGACTATCTGTTTGGGTGTTCCCCAAATATAGACTGGTTAGTACAATCCATTTAGTGAACTTCTTTCATGTTTTTGACAGGAAAACACAAAACTAATATTTTAACTTAAAGCATGAATTCAGTTTGTTCATAATCCAGGTGTTTAGTTGTACCAAGAAAATGTATTATTTTATAGAGAATCTTTCATTTTCAATAAAAAATTTGAAACAAAATACTTAAACACATCCTGCTGTTGGATCCAAATATCAATTGTGAAACAAGGTTCATTTTCCAGCAAGAATCCAATTTCAAGGTATGTTTGTGGAGCAAGAGCCTTTCTCTTCCATATATTTGAGTCCTTCAAACATAAAGACACTAAAAATTAAAAACAAAGAAGAGGAAAGAAAAGAGGAGGAGGAGGAGGAGGAAGGTTCTGTTACACTACGTGAAAGCAATAGCAGTCCCAATTGTGTCCTAAAATTTAGAACAACCAGTATGTTAGTGTAATACTCCCTTTTTTGTATAAACAGTAATGCAAATGTTTCTTCGACAGAATTAATTTAATCCATAATATTGTTGAATCTATACATGTTGTGAAAAATAGAAAATTGTTGCAGTAACCGTAATTAAATAAATTAAAAACACTGTGATGTTGGTTTAATGGTTTTCTACTTATATTGACTATTGGTGCATGAAGAAAACCACGTAATTACCACAGGATTTTTAATTTTTTACTTTATTGTGTTTCTGCTGGACTCCAGTCATTTATTGAAATGTGACAACCAAGGAACAGATCCACCATTTATGGTACTGTTATCAGGATAGCACCACCTGAGTTACAGGTCCATGACCTAGAAATGAGGTTTAGGGTCTTTTGATTGTTGCTCTAAGGAGACAAATAAGTATAATTATCCTAGAGAAGACTTAGCCCCTCAAGGAGAGCGTATTAAGAATACAAGAGGAGCTTCACAAAATGAACATGTAAGATAACACTGCATACTAAAATGAATCCATTCCTGCATTTTTAGGTAATCCTTGTTAGTTTTCAATTGACATTTCTAGCTGGATTGACAGCTACTGGAGAAAAATATTTGTCTCAGTCCCATCATACTTATGTAGAAGCACGAAAACCCAAGGCCTGACATCTCTAGATGATATATCACCATCTTCTTATTTGACATATGAATACCTGGAGAGTTTTGGAGGAACTTCTCTATCTCCCAACCAACCACCCCACAAGGCCATAGGGAATGTTCATTCTTTCACGCCTTTCCCTTAATCTGATTCTTATAAATCCTACTTCAAATTGGGATGTTCTGGCTTTGCTGTTCACACAAGCCAGCTTCTACCCCTTCTCCGTTATCTCATTCTAGAAACACTTTTTTCCTTCCTTTTATTATGCTTCAATGTCTGTCAGTAGTGCAGGTGAGTGAAGTGAAAAGGTCTTTTTTTATAGTAGGGTTGGCACGAAGAAGAAAACTATGCCCTACCATCACCTCTCTATAGCAAGAGTGAGCCTAGTTTTCTCCATTCCAGTTCTGTTTATTGCAGTTGAGAAGGTCTAATAGTACAGAAATCCTGTTTTAATTATTTGTAATATGTTATGGTAGATATTTATTAGATTTTTCTGTCTAATACCTTGTCCCAGTATTACCAAACACAAGGGGTTCACTGCTTAAGGTGTTCTATTCAAGAATGAGATGTGGCTGTCATTGGGTAGTTTTATTTACTTGCAGCAAGTAGAGGATACAGGAGGTTCACATCCAAAGCTCTGTATCCTGGAAATGATGCTTAGCCATTGCTTATGTATACTGTTAATATTTGCTGATTTCTTCTTTCCAGTTGGCTATACTTAACCCATTGGGTTCCTGTCAAGCTCATCCTAGTTATAGTTGCTTCTGCAAAATACTGTGCTACATTTCAACATTCAGCAAGATCATTCAGTAAGAACCTCCCAGGTCTTGATACCCGTGTCTTATCTAATGCTAGGAAATGCCTTCCTACCATCCCATGCTTCTGGATCACCACCACACGGTGTCTACAAAGTCCTTCCACTTCCTGAATGCATTTTTTTGACCTTCATCCCTTGTCTGAGATTTTTGGAATTAAGAACGAAAGAGGACAAACATTTTCCTGGTTCTGGAAAATATCCTAGGAATTTTTTGCAGTCCTTAAAATAAGTTCAACTAATTTTCTGTTGCTTGCAGTCAAGAGAGCCCTAATTTTTTAACTGATATGTGTGTATACACAAATTCTCCTCGGAGCAATCTTAATGTCATATCTACCCTATTTTTTGCTCTACTAAGTGGAGTTTTGGTAACCAAGAAAATGGTCTTGATTCCTAGCCCTAAGGGATTAAGGAAAGGTATCTCAGAATAGAGACAGAACTGAATTCCTGTTTTTTGGATGAGTATATGATTGCCTACCTCTCCTTGATGTGCTCCCTTACTTGCCTACAGGACTGTGCCACTCTTCTGATGCTAGCTAAATTTCAGCCAGTAACTGATTTTATCATGCCTTTTTGCTAGATTTCAGATAAGCAATTGAAGATGAAGTAGATAACATACCAGGAGCCATTTTGAAAGGCAGTTTCAAGTTCAGGAGAAACTATACTATTGAGCCCTTCTAAGATACTGGCTCAATTAATTGGTTCAGGGACTAGTTTAGTGGAATACTAGTCTTGGGTTCCCATTTCTGGTTGAGCTGGGAGAGGGATGACTATGAAGGAAAGAGTGTTCAGGAAGATTCTGAGACCAACCAGGCAGCCAGCCAAAAACCTACCTGCAATTGCCACAGTATCAAAGTAACAAATCTCTTCTTGTCTAAGTGTCATGTGGCTTAAAGAGAGGGCTCCTATTTATAGACAGGAAGGAATAAAGCACCAAATAACCAAGACAGCATGACTTTCTGCATTACAACCCTCCCTAAATAAGGTTCAGTCTACTCTTAGAGAACTGAGTTTCTACCTTCTTTAGTTCTCATCTTATAACTTGGAAATCTTTCCTCTTAACCCACAAACTGAAATGAATTACTGGTGTTTCTCTACCTAAACTGTTATTAAGTTTGCACTCTGGCCCACAATTTGTAAATATTATCTAAAACAATTCTTTTATGTTAAACCACAGGATTGAAGAAAATATTCAGAATTTAATATAGTCTTTGTTAACCTGATGTAATTTCAGTGTAATTTTATACCTAGGAAAGGATTCACTGCTAACAGTTATATACTGTACTCTAAGTGCCACACCACTGAAAATGGCTGGGAGATCAATGACTTTAATGTATCTACAAACCCAGAGTAATTTTGACCAATAATAGTGTTTCCTGCCTGCTCTGCTGAAAGACGTCCAACTCTGATGCTCCTTTCCCTCCAGCTCCTATAGTCATTTGACAAAAGTACGATGCTACTTATGTTTTTCCACAGTCAGCTATGTGAACTGCCTCTCAGGTCTTATTTTCTGAGTTTAAAGTACCAAGTCTAGAACATTAAAACCATGGGCACTAATTGTTAAGTCCACAAAAAAAATTTTTTCTTTCATTGTTTTCATAAGCAAAACCTTTAGAAACATAGTAACATAAAGTCATTAACTATGAAAAGCAAATTTGATTTATTGTTTGTGTGAGAGAAGGTGAGAGAGAGAGAGAGAGAGAGAGAGAGAGAGATGGGGGGTGGAGGGAAGGGGGCAGAGCAGTCTCCGTAGCTGTACATTATTAGTTGTGACATAGAGTCATTCCACACAGGTGAATGTGGGGCCACGTGGGATGGGAATTGAACTGGGGACCTCCCACATGAGCGGTGAGAACATTTGCTGCCATCCTGGTGGATACCAGTTGTGCTGCAGTTCAGCATATTGGTTTGCATGGGCTGCAGCCAGGACTCAATCCCCGGACCTCACATTGCAAGGCAAGCACTCAACCTACTTGGCTATCCCAGCATCCTACACATTTGATTTTTAATATGAGTATTTAATCTTTCCAAGTGCTGAATAGAATTAAGTCTTTTTTGTTAAATTTATTGGGGTGACATTAATTGATATTAATTACGTTGTTTCCAGGTGTACAATCTACAATACATTGTCTATACATCGCATTATGTGCTCACCACCCAGAATCAGCTCACTTTCCATCGCCATATGTTTGATTCCCCATCCCTACTCCCTCCCACCCATCTCTCCCACCCACCTACCCCCTTACCCTCAGGTAACCACTGAACTATTGACTGTGTCCATGAGTCTTGGTTTCTTTGTTACTTTCCGTTTTATATTCCACCCATAAGTGAGGTCATATGTTTCTTGATTCTTTCATTCTGACTTACTTTACTTAATAAGATGTTTTCAAGGTCCATCCATGTTGTCACAAATTGCTGTATTTCATCTTTTCTTATTGCTGACTAGTATTCCATTGTATAAATGTACCACAACTTCTTTATCCAGTCATCTATCAGAGGACACTTTGGTTGATTTCAAGACTTGGCCAATGTGAAGAGTGCTGAGATGAATATTGGGGTTATCTTCCAAAAAATAAGAGTGTACTCCACTGCTAGGGATTAGCATAGTATATCTTAAAGGTTTCTACATCTTTTGGGTTTTGTTTTGTTTTCTAGCTATAGCATTCCACAGTAAGAAATTCACTCTCTCTCTTTCTTACTTCCTCTCCTCCTGACACACACACACACACACAATTGAGAAACGATTTCTGTGAAATAATACCCATAGTATTTGTGATTCACATTGGCATCATTGAAATTTTTTATTTTAATCAATCCTGTGCTATGCTGTCCTACAGTGTTCTGGTCACTACCCATTAAGTTGATTTCATTATGTGCAAGTAAAGCACAACTTTCAATTTGAGAAGCAATGGATTATACTTTTTGACAATTTCTAGAACATTTCCCCATCTTTTCCCACCTTCGATTTCCAGGTGATCCTGGTAGGACTCAAAAAATTATCTGTTGGAATGAGTGTGGAAAGTGGCCTCTTTCTTCTTTGGTTGCCAAGTTGTGAGATGTGGATATAGGTTGTTGGCAGCCATCTTTGTCTTACTGGAGAAAGCCTGAATTAATAATAAAGCTAAGGCCTACTGTTGGCAAGAGAGAGAGAGAGCACCTTAGAAATAAGGTTTGAGCAACTGGATCAAGATATGAAGAATTCTAGATGCATCTTGCATTTCTAAGATAAATTAAGATAATATAGTTCCTTTTCTTTAAGTTGTATTAAACTGAGTTTTCTAACTTGCCACGTGAACGAGTTCTGGTAATGAGGTAAAGCAGATGGCACAGAAGGTTTGATGTAAAAGCACAGTCACATGCCTCAGCTTTTATTGGAAATAGTTAGGCTATCTTCTGCCTCTACTCTTACATCCATGGAAAAATAGACTGACACAAGAAATATGTGTCAAGAAATTCTATTTTAAGAGTATTTTTAAGTATAAATTTCTCACAAGTTCTTTTACCCCTTATCTTTTCCCTCATTAGTCAGCTTGGTGTTCTTTATTCATTTTCTCCGAAAAGAGATAGTGCTGTAGAAATACAAAGTTTTGGTTTTTCATGTTCTGTTGCCTAGGCTTCAAGTGAACATAAATAATGTGTGACAAATAAGGGGGAAAAAAAAAGAGGTTTCTAACTGTATGACCAGAAAGGAATTCCCAGGTTGAAAGGAGTGAAAGATGAAGGGGATCAGATTGATAGAAAGTTGGGAGAGATCCTAAAAAAGCCACCAGTTCCCTCCAGTAGCTGGTTCCATGAACAGGACCCAACACCAATGCTTGGGGGCTTCCTAGCTCCATTAAGGTGAGAACAGTGCATTCCCTGAGGATTGAAGGTGAGAACACTGCATTCCCTGAGGAATTCTGTTAGCTATTGGTACATTAAGGCTCCCTGAAGATCTCCCTTCCACAGCAGAAATTTCATGAGCTGTTAAGTGTCAGGGAGGAAGCTGAATCTTTGTGTCCCTATGTACTTATCCAGTAATCCTGGATAACCCTCAACGGAACACACAAAAGCTTCCTGAAATGGTGTGTGAGGTCTGGATACACAGAAAGATATTACTGAGAGGGAAGAAAAGCCCACTGCATCTGAACTTCGATGGAGCAAATTGTTACCAGTTTGAAATCTCTCCAGAGCTAGATAGTAATAATCAATCAAACAATCAATCAATCCAACCTGACTTCTACGCTTCTCACTCCCAACATACTCCATTACCACTACCACCACCATAACCTTCACACTTGAATATTATACATTGCGCTGATCAAGGACTCACTCAGTCAGTATTAAACAAGTTTACACATTTTTGTATCATGGCTTCTCAACAAATGTTAACCAATATTAATTAAACCCAGTGCCAGGTAGTGATAATATAAAGATGATTAATACAAGATTCCCTGCCCTCATGGTGCTCACAGTGTGGGGACTGTGTGGGTGCAGAAATATATGTAACTGGTCCTGTTCAAAGGGCTAATGAAATTGGGGTCTGCTGGGTGCCCCCCACCCCAGGCCTCTTCCATTCTAGTATCCTATAATATATTTTAGTCAAAACAAAACAAAACAAAACAAAAATGCTGCATTGTCACAATTTTCATTGTGGTTTAGCCATAAACATTCAACCTGCATAGTTTAATTAAGGAGTTTTCATATAATATTTCCCAAGGAGTAAAATTTGCCATTAATCACAGTTTTAAAACTCCAGAGTAAATAACGTAAGAAAGAGCCTCTGATATATCACATTACCCACCTTTATTGATAAATTCTGACAGAAATTCGTGGTTCCAATTCCATCTGCCACAAGTGCATTCCACAGTCTGACTTTTTCTTCCTTTTTTTTTTTTTTCTGGTGGTTTTGCAGATGCGATGGCCTCCTTCAATACAATTTCCACTCCAGTATTGTATCAATTCTCACCTCTTCAGAGAAGTAGCCTGTTCTTCTATTTCTCCTCTTTCTCCTCAAACTCCAATAATTGATGAAAACCCAGAGCCCAGAGGCCCCAACGCTCACCCTGAGGCAGCCCTTGATTAAGAAGCCACCAAGTGGTAGCGCTCGACGTCAGAATCCTGATCTCTGCAGGTCAGCTCCATGCCATTAAGTGGTGCTTGAAAGAGATTGCTTAAGTACGTGGCTTTGCGGTAGAATGTGGGTTTCCCACCCCCCCTCCCCTACTTCTTTTCAGTGAGCCTTTCTGAAGAAATACATTTTGAGCTAAGAGCCTCTTCCAGGATGGAGAGTATATCTGTAGGTTTCAAGGAATTAAAAAACCAGGCCACATCCTGCCAGGATAGTTAAAATGGAGCCAAACATCCCTCCTAGAGAAGGCTGCTTCTAGTCAGGAAGTGAATCACATTCCTAGTCCATGAGAGAGAGAGAGAGAGAGATTTTTCAGAAATGAAAGACATGTGATTTTGAAAAGATTATGTGGCATTCCAAAGACATACAGTATAAGTAGAACATTCTAATTGGGCAACTGCCTTATAGAGTAAGTTAATAACTAAAATGACCAGGTCTTAAGAACAGGCAAAGTATATCCTTGAATAATAGCTTCTCTACATTCTTTCATTCTGTAGACTCAGAGTATTCTGATGTATCATAAGAATTTTATGAACCCACGACCTGGTTTTATTATAGAAAAGCTCTGATCACTGCATGTGAACCTTTCATAATAAGCACAGCATACCTCCTCCTGGCTCCCAGCCCCAAAACGAACTCTAAAGGATAAATTCAGAAATCAACACCTACGTGCACTAAGAATCATAACCGAAGTTTAACGTAACAACTCTGCTACATTTTGGCAATAAATTACTAGTTAGATGTCATATTAGGTGGAGCATATTGCTGCTGATGGTCAAGGACTAGATATTAAACTTAAGTATCATTGTTGATTTATATTTCCTTTATAACAAAAATATAATGGGTACCTCTCTTTAAGACAACATTAACCTTATTCAGGCTCTTCACATATATGGCAGCAACTTTATCACATTGATATGTTCCAATGTTGGCACTGGAGAGAGAATTTTCAGATTAGAAGGCTTGGTAGCCCAGGCCTGGCCACCTGCCTAGGCAGAGGCTATTTTTGTCATTAATGTAGATAGTTTTCAAGCATTTCTTAGAATCCAGGACAAAGAAAAAGATGACTAGAGATAGGAAAGGTTTACCTTTGGCCACTGATCAAGTATGTTTCCAATTTCTAATTTTTTTAATTTTATTCATTTTTTCTATTGTTAAATATATTGAGGTGACCTTGGTTGGTAACAATTACATAGGTTCCAAATGTACAACTCTACATTACATAATATATGTATCGCATTATGTGCTCACCACTCAGAGTCAGCTCTCCCTCCATCACCACATATCTGGTGCCCTCTTCCAATTCCCTCGCCCACCTTCCCCTTTACCCTCAGGTAATTTCTAATTTCTTGCCATGAAATATTCTTCCCAGTAGGACTGACAGTTAGAAAATTTCCTCCTCTGATATCTCTGAACTACAGGGGAGTGACTGACTGTACATTATCCTCAGAGGGTATTATATTAGAACATAATACTTGAACATCAGAAGAAGAAATGGTGGTCTTTTAGCTATGTGATCACCTATGAATATCACACAATACTTTACACAAATATATTATGTTAATGTATGGATGCTCCTTAAATTCTCTCAATGTTCTTGTGAATTAATCATGACCATGCCCCTTCCCTATCAAAATAATTTACTACCTTCCCTTTAACTACAAGATAAAAATGTAAACTCTTCAGCATGATATTCAGGGACACTCAAGGAATAGAATAAAAAATAAAGGAACAAAGTTGAACAGCACTATAATGTTCTGTTTGTGGCCAATTCCCTTCTAGATGGTGATATTCCTGTGCATTATTGCATTCCAATTCTGTCTCTGCCATTTTCCATCCATGCGACTTTGGAGAAAGAACTCAATGTTTCTATATAGGAATATGAGTTTCAGAAACATTACCAGTTTCTCCAAGGTTACCTAGCTGGAAAATTGTAGATATGGAATTGGGATCAAGTCTGATTCCAGAGCTGAGCTCCTAGGAGTTCCTATGAGTCGAGTCACTCATGTATGGTGCTTGGGAAATAGCAGAAGTTCAATAGAACTTCTAATTGTTCTTATTATAAGGCCCTCTTCCACATGACATCCACAGCTAATGCCTCTGGTGATTGGCATCTCATGTATCTTGAATTAATTGTCAAGTTAATAACTTCTATTACTTAAATGGGGTAATAAACTAAGGGAAGTTAAATAGCCTGTATGGTCCTAGGGACAGAAAGTGGCAAAGCCAGAATCAGAGCACAAGTCCTTTGATTCTTAGATTAGTGTTCCGGCTATTCCACTCACTAATCATTATGTTTAAAATTTATAATTAGGGAGATATATCATTGAGAATAAAATAATGAATATTTAAGCTTCCTCAAAAAAAATTTTCTGGAGAACAATTCATTCCATTCCTCTTTTGATTAGATTAATTAAGTATCTATTGTCTTAAAAGTAACCCATTATTGTACTTTTAAAATAGAACTTTAAAGCAAAATCTATGCATCCCTGTATAGGAATAAAACCAGATTTTATCAGGTAGATTTGAAGAGGTGGGAAGCATATTTATGAGAAATGAAAGGAAATCTATTTTATATTGACTCAATTCTTACAATATCAGAATGAAAGTATATGTGTGTGCTTATATATTATTGTCTTAACCAACCCCTTCAATGCCCAGGTCATCCTACTTAAAAATATGGGGGGTAATTTAGAATTTACAGTAGATTTCTTAACCCTTGATATTCCTGGAATAGAGGAAAAGCACAACCTTAAAGGTCAGATGTGGCTATAGCCTAAACCAATATATTTGTTAGGTTTTCTGCCCACTATTTTTTTTCAGAACCTCATCAAACACTGAAAGTGAATATAGCTTTAAGCTTAAAAAAAAAAAAAAAAAAAAAGCGAGAGAGAAGAAAAAGAAAAAAGAAAAGAAGTGAAAGAGAATTTTCTCCTCCCTAATGTTAAAGTACCCTATTAAAAGCTTGAGAATAAAGCTACTTCCCTGTCAATGTTTTCCTTTTCTAGTAAGTAAATATTGATTTCACCTCCCCTGCTTCTGATACAGGAGTCCAAATGATCATGGTCCTTTGGTTTGTTTCCTTTGTGTCCTGGAGACTGACAAGGCTGTATGTTTATGAATTGCTGCTACTAGTCAGCCAACAGGGGGTGCTCACCACATATTTGGATGATGGGAAAAAAGATTTGATTCAAAACAATCCAGTTTTATTTTTCTTTACTTTCAATGCAAAAGTAAAGACTGTAGTTCTCCTCTCACACAAAGGTTTTGCAAATATGTTTAGAAGCAGAAGAAATGCATAGGTCAGTGAAAGGGGCCTTAGGGAGAGCCACTATTTATACATGAAGCCGATAGAAGTTCTGAGGGACTTTGGTCCCTGAAGGATTTGGGTCATTGATCATCAATCACACCTGAATTTTCTAGGCCATAATGACTACATTTATTGGATAATTTATCAACTTCTTACTTTGTGTACCTAGAAACAGATTGAGTAGTGAGAAAATACGTTCTGATTTGACTTTTTTCCCTGTTACTCTTAGCACATCACTTAGCACTCAGTCTCTGCTTCTCCACGTATAGAATGTAGAATGCAGTCACAGGTTCCCACAGACAGTTTCTCCTGTGAATGAACTCTATCGCATCCAAAGGGCAAATGAAGATAATAAAGGCATTTTGGTATATAAATTTTTGAGAAAAGCCAGATATTATAAGATTAAGGAAAATTGGAGTAGTGTAAGAATTTGAAGCAGCTCTTACCTACTTTAGATTCAGATTCAGTTTGAATTTACAAAACCTCTAATAACAAAAATATGTGTGGCATATTTGATATTGTCTGATGGTAATGTTTCAAAGATTAAGCTTAAACATGGAAGGAGAGTAAAAAGAAGTTGCTTGAACATCAGCAAATGCTGACAGAAACAAGTTATTTTGACTTGTTATCATTTGACTCTGAAGAAAGATGAAAAGATCAGAAGTAAGAAGCTCTCATTAGAAGGAAATATAGTATGTGACAAACCCTGCAAAATATATCAGGATATGTCATCAGGAAGTGCCAGAAGTCACAGGTATATATTGAGATATTAAAAAATAATTAATATTGCGCACTCTTTATCAGAGTAGTAAATAAGGTTTTCTATAGGATTATTAAAGCCTTTGTTTTGATTTATACAGCAAAGGCTTCAGAAAGAGTGATGGCCTTGCTCATTATTCTACAAAAATCACAACGAAAAATGTGTGTCTTAGAAACATACTTTTGTTTTTCTTTCTGGAGTCTAAACAACTTCTAGCTAAAAGACATATTTTGATTAAGATAATATTTTTCCCTAATCAATATTTTTTACCTCTGGGTTATTACTTCCTTGAAGGCTTCTCTGCCTTGTTTTTTCTTTCTAAATTAGTCCATGTAGTTTATGAGAAATCATTGGCACTGCCATATGCTGCTGTTTACATTAAATCTTCCCCTTAATATTTACTGCTAGGTGGCAAGGCTTGTCTTCAGCCTTACAATTCAGCATTAGATCTTGAAATGTGTATTTTATACTTAATTGGCAAGGGGATAAGAGCACAGGAGCAGTATTAACCATTAATGAAATAATATTTCTGTCGACCAACACTCACCAGTTTCCAACTTAGTTGGTAATACACAGCATAAGTGTGAAACCTGATTCGGTGTGGTGTGCTTGTGTTATACATGTAACGTATCTAGAATCATGTACTGTTAGATCTGTGTCAGATTGCTAGGAAAGTATCTCAGTGCTCACTCTGGGTTTTTACAGTGTGTATGTCATCGCAGAGAGAGGGCAAATGGTTTGTAGGCCAGCACTGGCCTGTGGACTACACATTGAAGAGCACGGGGCTGGTGTGAGGAGGGAAGGAGACATGTGCTGCCACTGACATTCTCAGCCCCTTCTACCCTCCAGTCTCCTTTGTTTCTCCAAACACTCAGTGCGTGCACATTTCTAGCCCCCATGTCACCCTAACACATGCACACACACACACACACACACACACACACACACACACACACACACAGGTTTAAGATGTACAATTAAGGTTCAATATGATGTGCTGCCTTGACATCTGATAAAATGAGGATGGTCTTGAATGTCTAAACCTCTAAAAGATCCCCTTCTGACTCTGTTCCCACCGCTGAGGTCCTTTTCCAAATAACCCTCTTTATTAAAGAACTAGGCACAGTTACTGCTTATTCTTTAGTAGTGGGTTTCAGTTCCCTGCATTTAATTATTCAAACACACCAATCAAATGCTCCCCTGAGAATAGTGGGCATCCCATTCTCTTGATACTACAAAGATGGTCTATTATTATTATTACAGGCCCTGCTTGTTCATCTCTGTTCCTGAATGCAAATCCCATGTGGCCCTGCGTGGTGCTCTCCCTTCTGGATTGTGAGTATGTGCAACTAATAAACTGTTGCTGATCTCATCTGTTCACTGTTGGTGTCATGTGCTCAGCCTAGGGTTAGGGAGCCCTTTCTTACCAATGGAGTAAATAAGAGGCAGCTCTCTCTCTCTCTCTCTCTCTCTCTCTCTCTCTCTCTCTTTCTCTCTCCCCCCACCCACCCTGGACAATGCCTTTAATTTTAGTTATGTTCCTGGACTATTGCTCCAAATCAAGATTTGCATTTTAAAATGAGAGGGGAAAATTAGGAATAAGAGGATGTGCATCTCCAGATTTGGAATCAGAAGATCTAAGAGAAAAATGAACACTATCAAATATTCCCTGGCATATCATTAGCTTAAAAAATATGTGCATTCTTTTCTGTTCCTTCCACAGTATTACTGTGGTTTCAATACAATATTAGATGTGAGTATTTTTTTTAAAAGATTTATTTTATTGTTTTTGACAGAGATAGGAAGAGACAAAAAGAGAGAGAGATGGCAAGAAGGGGATGGGTCCAGAGCAGTCTCCTTAGTTGTACGTCATCAGTTTTTGACATGGTTTTGTTCCACACAGGTTGGTGGGGGCTGCGTAGGATGGTAACTGGGCTGAGGGCCTCTTGTATGGGGGGCACACCCCATCGAGCCAGGGGCCGAATGTGGTCAGAACTGAATTGGGAGCCTCCCTCATGGGAAGCATGCCCTAGTTCAGCATATGGGTCTGCATGGGCCAGGGCCGGGAATCAATCCTTGGTTGCTGGGGCTGTAAACTGAGTGCTTAACCCACTGAGCAATCCCAGCTTGCCCAGATGTAAGTATTTTTGTAAAACGTTATTTGCACATGTTTAAAAAAAGGGGAATCTTAAAACGGTAACTGACAGCTACTAATTCCGTCTGCTCCATTTCTCCCACTGAGGTATCCATGAAATCAAATAAAGACATATAGCACTGCAATTACGCTGAACTCAAAGAACGGCTGCTGTCCTGGCAGGAGCAAAGACTATGATGCTTTTGGTGAGAGGAGTCAGGCTATTCTACCTTGCTCCTTACATTCTCTCCACCTTCATTTGTCCTCCATATATCCAATTAAAAAAATTTAATTGTGAACTCCAGCCCACGCAGACCCACATGCTGAACTGGGGTATGCTTCCCGAATGCGGTGAGGCCCCCAGTTCAGTTCAAAAAATTTAAAAAAGCAACAAAAAAAACCCATTTAATTGTGAGAAGATACTCATAACATACAGTGTACCATCCTTACCATTTTTAAGAGTACAGTTTAGTTGCATTAGGTACATTCGCATTGTTGGTCGACCAATTTCTAGAACTCTTCATTTTGCAAAACTGAACCACTATGCACGTATACCAACAACAACTCCCCACTCCTCCCTCCTCCCCAGCCCCTGGCAGCCACCATTTCTACTTTCTGACCTTATAATTTTGACTACGCTAGATACCTCCTCATGTAAGTGAAATCATACAATATTTGTCTTCTTGTGCCTGACATTTCACATAACATAATGTTCTCAAAGGTCATGTATACTTTGTAACATGTGCCCAAATTTATTTTCTTTTTAAGGCTAAATAATACTCCATTGTGTGTATATACTACAATTTGTTCTTCTATTCATCTGTCAATGGACACTTGGGTTGTTTCTACATTTGGGCTATTGTAAATAATGCTGCTATAAACATGGGAGTACGACTATGTTTTCAAGACCCTGCTTTCAGTTCTTTTGGATATATACAAGAAGGAAGATTGCTGGATCATATAGTAATTATATGTTAAATTTTTTGAGGAATTGCCATACTGTTTTTCACAGTGGTTGCATCATTTTACAACCTCACCAAAAGTTTACACGTGTTCCGATTTATCCACCTCCTTGTCAAGAATTGTTATGTTCTTTTCAGATTTTAGTTTTTATGGAAGCCGTCCTGATAGATGTGAGGTAGTATCTCCTTGTGCTTTTTATTTGCATGATTTTGAGCATCTTTCTGTTTGCTTATTGGCCATTTGTATATTTTCTTTGGAGACATGTCTATTCAAATCTTTTGACTATTTTTGAACAGGCTTTTAAAAATTGCTGTTGAGTTACAGTTCTTCAAAACTTCTGGATATTATCTCCTTATGAGGTATATGTTTTGCAGGCATATTATTTTATTCTAACTTGTTTTTTCACTTTGTTGATTGTATCCTCTTATCCACAAAAGCTTTTAATTTTGATATAGTTCAATTTATTTTTCTTTTGTTGCCTGTGTTTATGGTATTATATCTAAGATATTATTGACAAATCCAATGTCATGAAGCTTTTCCCCTAATGTTTTCTTCTATGAGTTTTATAGTCTTAGCCCTTAGGTCTTCGATTATTTTGAGTTACAATTTTTGTATATGGTATTAGTTAAGGGTCTAATTTCATTTTTTTTTTTGCATGTGGATATCCAGTTTTCCCTACACCATTTGTTCAAACATATACTTATTTTTAATAATTTTAAAAATGTATTTATTTATTTATTTATTTTTATATTGGGGGAAGTGCATTTTCTCATTTGCATGGTAGAGAGGCAATAGCTTGGGAGAGAGGATGAAATCAGTTGAGGGTAAGAGACAGTGGCTGAACTCATTGGCCTGAAGGGTTGTTGTGACCATAGGAAACAGTTGCAGAGTCAGAACTGAAAGATTTGCATTTGTGGAATGCCCTGTGTGACTATGGGTCTTTTTAGTTATCTACTGCAATATAATAAATTACTCTAAAACTTCATCACTTAAAACAATGAAAATGTATTATTCAGGTAAGGAATCTGGTTGCCACTTACCCATGTGCCCGTGACTCAAAGTATCCCATGAGAATGCAGTCAGGTTGTCAGCCTGAGGTGTAATTTTGTCTGAAGGTTTGACTAGAGAAGGATCCACTTCCAAACCTCTTCACAGGTTGTTCACAGGATTTTAACAAACTTGCTCACATGATTGTCCACAGGATTCAGCTTTTGAACTGAGGACTTCAGTTTCATTCTAGCTTTTGACTAGAGACCACCCTCTGGTCCTTGCCACATATGTCTTCCTATAGGAAAGTTTACAACATGGCAGCTGGCTTCCCTCAGTGATTAAGCAAAAGAATAGTCTCAATAGAAGCCAGCTTTTTTCTTGAAACCTAATCTTGTAAGTGGCATTCATTTATTTCCATTGCATTTAGTTCCCTAGAACCAAGTCACTGAATCCCTCACACACTCAAGGGATTACACAAGAGTGTGAATACCAGGAGGTAATGATCCCTGGGAACTATCTTAGAAGCTACCTAATAAAATGGTACCTCTCAGGGATGAGGTGACCAAGGACCACACAGTTTGGGAGAAAGTCATTCATTCCCCATACCCTATGTCATCACTTCTCAAGGCAGCATTTGACAAGGGGATATCTGTGTTCAGCAAGGATAACCATAGATGTGCCACTAACCAAAAAAATTGTGACATTTTATATTAGTGGTAGTGGCTACAAGAGATAAATATGAAGAGATAACACCAGGGAAAAAGCACCCTTCACAAATGGGGAGAATTTGGTAGGAAAGAGTCAGTTCTAGGAGCTATAAACGAGTTTCCGTATCATTTCCTGCCACCTTCTTGGTTAATACTTGGATAAAACATGTGTGCATATTTTTGTTAGTATGTACAATTAGAAAAAAAATGTATCTAAGAACTACAAGTATTTTGGGCACAGATCGGTTTGCCAAGGGATGCCCAGTGGGTGAGAATGCTTACTCTCTTGCCTTAAGGAATCATCCGTTGTCCTTGTCAAGGCAAAATGATAGGGACGTATGGAAATCCAGCAAGAGCAGGTAGCCCTATTTGAGTTACTTTTTTCCAATTCATTGTTAGTTGTGAAATCCAGCATTACCAACAGAAACACAGCTATAGTTAAAGATTTACTTTGCTCATTTCTATCTCATTTTCCTCAAAAGTGACATGAGTGCATTTAATTGCAAGTGTGAGACCTTCTAGCACACTCATCCACCATGAGGCAACCATGTTGAACCTTATGTTGAGAAAGAATTACAGCAAGATTAAAGCAGCCTGGATTTGCTTCATGGAGAGGACAGTTGTCCTATGCAGTAGACAGTAGGTATAATAAATGAGCAAAAACCTTTTTGTGTTAAACCTCTGGGATTTGGTGGTTTTCTGTTACTGCAGCATGTGTTGGCCTTTCCTGAATAATTCACTGGGTTTCCTCTTTCACTGTTGACTTTGGTAACATGTGGAGTTATGACAGTGGAGGAGTTCCAGCTTCCTCACTCTCAGTAAGTTCTGAGACAGCCAAAACCAACTAGTGTGAGTATGTTGGTTAGAGTAGAACTTCTGCGGGGCTGCCTGTAGCAGTTACAGTCTGGCCTTCAGAGATGCCTCTAGATTCCTGTCATATTGGTAGGAAGAAAGGAGGAACTTGACTAATTCAAAGTCAGACTCTAGGGCATGCCGGGATGGCTCAGCGGGTTGAGTGCTCCTCTTGCAGCCCTGGGGTCTGAGGATCGAATCCCAGCCCCGTCCCATTATGGACCTATATGCTGAACTGGGGTGTGCCCCCCATTCGGTTCTCACTGGGGAGAGCTTCCTATGTGGGAGGCCTCCAGTTTGGTTCCCACCCTGGACGTGCCTCCCATGTGGGAGGCCCCTGGTTCTCCCGGGCATGCCTCCCATGTGGGAGGCCGCCAGCCGGTTCCTGACCTGTGCAACCAGCCCCTCCCCCACCTGTGGAATGAAACTATGTAGAAAACTAATGATGTGCAACTATGGAGAGTGCTCTGGGCCCTCTCCCTTCTCTCTCTCTCTCTCTCTCTCTCTCTCTCTCTCTCTCTCTCTCTCTCTCTCTCTGTCAAAAACAAATCTTAAAAAAAGAAAATTGTTAAAATGGTAAGTCTAGTTTGCATACAAGAGTGTCTAATTCAGGTGTTCCTCTGAGAAGCCCAGCCTGCCTGATGTTAGTTCTATCATGTCCATATTCAGATTTCTACATGACACACTAATGCAATGACGCGAACAAATATAATCCATTTTCTCTTAATTCTTATCTACCCAGTAGCCTAGTTAGACTTGTGGTATATCCTAGTTACTTATTCACTTAACATTTATTACTAATGCACTGCATATCCAACTTTGTGCAACTTTGTGCTGTGGGAGCCAATATAATCTGCCATAGTGGTGCTCTGGCTACCAGAGAGTTTTGAACCCATCTGAGTCAGTTTGGTGTTGTACAACTATTAGATTTGTTTTGGTAGACACTGGTAGCCACTAATATGAACTCTCTGATAGTTAGCTAATCCTTCACCATCTGGTTTTTGATAGCAAGGTCTCAGAATAACTTCTGCCACCCAAACAAATATTTATTAGATGAATATTTTTAGCAAGCAGTCACATAAACCATCATACAACTTATTCTGTGGGTTCCATAGAAACCTAGCTCTCTGTTCTTTAGGTGATCTGTGAGCACCTTGAATGGAAGTTTCACTTGAAGCAAATGTGGCCACAGTCCAAAGGTGTTGTCTACTGTATATGATAGTTGGCAGCTGACCACCCAATTTAAAATTGGAACTGGCATTATATTCCAGGTGCCATCTGGAGGCCACAACTGAAGTAATGTTCTCAATACACATGTCTCAAATGATTCTTGCTTTACTAGTTTAACCATTTCTAATATTTTTTACATTAATGATCAAGCCAGTAATTTCATCAACACAAATTCATTTTGATACTCAATACGTAAATTAGCAAAGTATCTAGTTTAGATTGTGATAAAGATAGCTGTAGTCTCAATAGCTATGGCCTTTCTGATTAAATGCTAGCTGATCCCCCTTTGAGTTTAAATTCCTGATTAGTATAAGTGACATCCTCTAGGGCAGGGGTTCCCAACCTTTTTATACCCTAGGGCACATTCTAAAATATCGGTAGGGTGGCAGGCACCAGCTATTTCTAAGGATATTTATTATTGAACAAGAATAAAAAATAATAAACAAAAATAATTTTAAAATAATAAATTGATTGTACAAATTATATACACACAAAGAAACATATATACAAAACATAATATAAAGTAAATAAAAAACACATGTATAATAAAATCATTTAAAAAAAACATAAAAAAAAAAACAATCTGTCAGTGTGATCTTTGGCATTGCATTTTATTGCCCAGTGCCTTGTAATTAGGAGAGTATGACGACAACCCTGTTAGCAAACAATTATTAAGATGCTCATCGGTAAGTCGAGATCTATATCGTGAATTTATTAAATTCATGTTTGAAAACAAAGATTCGCATAAATACATTGACCCGAAAAACAATTTGATTTTATATGCCGCTTTTTTAAAAATGGGAACCTTTCTTTGTCAACTATGTTCCATAAGTGCTCTGATATTAAGGATTTTAGAAAAATATCGTTCTTAAGTTTCAAAATTTCTAACTCTAGTTCTTCTGCTTTCCCCTGAACAAGATCTGCAATACATGTGGCTAGTTCTATTACATTTATTTGGCAAGTAAAAGGATTGATACAGAAGGAGACAATTGGCTCGATATTTGTAAACTGCAGAAATCTCTCTTCAAACTGTTTTTGAAGCACTTGCAGGGTCTCAATAAATAATGACACGT
>PVKE010028305.1:0-21018 GCA_004027555.1 Craseonycteris thonglongyai | reverse complement strand
AGAGGGAGGGGAGGTGGGAGAGGGCACCAGCATTATGGACACACTCAATAGTTTGGTGGTTACCTGGGGAGGGAGGAGGGGGGGAGGGAGAGTTGTGGGGAGAGGTGGGAGTGGGCACCAGATATATGGTGGGGGAGGGGGAGCTGATTCTGGGAGGTGGGCACATAATGCGATGCATGGGTGATGTGATGTGGACTTGTACATCAGGAAACTCTCTAATTGTTACCAACCAATGTCACCCCATTAAATTTAACAATAAAAAAAGAAAGAAAGAAAGAAAATGTTGGCCAAATGTAACACAAGAGAAACCAAGGTACAATGGAAAGGAGATGATCGGGGCAAGTACCTTCCACTGCTCAGGAACAAAAGTTCTTTATGAGAACCACAGGGTCCCCAGGGCTCCAGCACATGCTGGTAGGGGAGGCAGTCTGTCTCTTGCATAAACACACACAGGCTCTTGCACCAGCAGCACTCACTCTTTGCCTGGAGCTGCGAGCACCAGGAGCAGTAGCGCAGCGCCCCTCGTATCCCCTGCATTGTAAAACCTGTCCAGCACCGTGGTCTCCCCAAAGTCCAGTTCACCAAACCTCTGTAAACATTAGTGCTTGTTCTAAGGCTTACAATATACATCTGTAATTAATATGGAGAGTCCTCACTAAACTTATAGTTATTTATATATTGTCTTGTATATTACGTATCTATTCTTACTGACTGGGAGTAATATATGGCAGGAAGCCAAACTTTTTTTTTTTTCTTTTTTCACCGATATTGAACTAGTTCTTAGCATAGAAAGAAAATAAATTTTAATAAATGGATGCTGAATAAATTGATAAACCTTCAACACTGAACTAGTTCAATATCAGTGAAAAAAGAAAAAAAAAAGTTTGGCTTCTGGTCATATATTACTCCCAGTCAGTAAGAATAAATACGTAATATACAAGACAATATATAAATAACTATAAGTTTAGTGATAATAGGTAATTGACTTTAAGGTGGTGTTTCGTAAACTTAGATAGAGATAAGGTCAGATTTCCTAACTCCTAGTGCAGTTTTTTAGTATTGAATCATTGAAGTATAGTGATCTTGTTTAATATTAATTTTACATATCAAATATAACAACAAAAAACAACACTAGAAGCCTTTTGCAGGTACATAGCATTATATCATAGCTGTCATCTTGGAATGTTTGAAATCCTTTGTGGTTTATTGTACCTCACTTCAATGTCAAGAGGTTAAGAAGTCTAATCTTATATTGAAAAAGGTAGCCTTAAATCACCTTGGGAATGCTTTCAGAAGAAAAATAAATTCATAAATTAGATATTCTATAGAAGCCATCCATGTAATCTAAACAAATATATGCATTTCCTCTTAAAAATAAGGGTACGTATTTTTTTTAAATATCTAAGAAACAGCTTTCTCTAACAGAAAAACAAGGCAATGCTTACTGATGCATTTTTAAGCACAAGAACAGAACACATCTAAAGATAAATTACAAGTGTGCATAAAACTATCATTTTTAAGAAAAGTTTTATCTTGTCTTAAGAAGAGAAAATTGAAGTGCCTATGTCAATCCAAACAATATAAAATAAAAGACAGAAAAAGAACCCAGATGTGAAAAGGAATGCAAATCACCCTACTAAGAAGCTGAGAAAATTACTCAGCAGGATCCAAAAATAATTAGGCACTGAGCAAGCATATTGGTAAAATATTAAAAGCACTTTGAAAACTTTTAAGTGATGATACTTTTAGAATTTCTTTTTTTTTATTGTTGAATTTATTAGGGTGACATTGCTTACTAAAAGTTACGTAGGTTCCAGGTGTACAATTGTTTAGTACTTTGTGTGTTACAGTATGTGTTTATATGTAAATATATGGTGATGGAAAGAAAGCTGTCACTGGGTGGTAAACACATATTAGATTTCTTTTTTTCTCTTTTGGACAGTATAAGACTTTCCCAAAAATAGATTAGCAGTCGGGGTTGACAGTTGTTGAAATATTTATTTTTGTCTTTTTAAATATAATAGATTTTAAAAGTGAGGCTTATGTGAAGTTGAGTCTTCATAAACACAAATGTTTCAATATGTCTGGGTTCTATTTATATGCTAGAATTCAGGAACAAAGACACAAGAAATCTCAAACACAAAAATGCTTAGTTCGCATAGATTTCTAGATTTTAAAAAATAAAACAAATAAAAACAAAAATAAGAAAAGCACAACAAAGAAAATCAAAATCTTAGTTATGTTACGCAGAGCTCTAGAAACTTGCTGCTTCCATTTTAGTTGAATTGTGACTTTTTAAAGGTCCTTTTATTTGATAGATTATAAAAACAAATAATATTTCTTGTCTAGGTATATTAACACTGCAAGATGTCAACTATGATACAACCTTCGAATTATAGTGGAAGACTGAAGTTTCAATTTTGTTGGAGAACTCAATTTTGGAGTGATATTAGAGATTGAATTAACACTTTTAAAGCATACGTTAATGTGCATTTTCATTAATAAAGATATTAAGCTATGTGGTGACTATTTCCCTTGCTTTTGAGGAAAGACAGAGAAAAACACTATCGGTGTAATCAGAGTATAAATCTATTAGATAGGGCATTACTAACTATGTGTCCCAAGAGAAAAAGGAAGCAATAATAAGTAACATAAATCATGTGCATGTAATAAATAATTTAATGATAGATACTGAAGAATCTGAGATAGCTTGTGAGTGGGTTCAAAAGAACACAAATAAAATAGCAACTGCAAAAACTGGTATTTAGAAACTTTAATGCTCTTAAAGTTGAATAATTTAAATATAATATAGCCCATGTTTCTCTGTCCTCCAAAATTCTTCCCTGGTTCCTCTACTTAATTCTATATTACTGAATTGTACAGTCACCTGAAATAATTACTATGTCAACTATTCTTTCTTTCCAACATACCTTTGTTGATGCTGCTGGAAAAGCCACATCTATAGGGGCCTTAGTACTGCCTTTCTGTATAGTGTTGCATCTTGTATCCTACCAACACTGCCCCAATAAGAAATTGCCAGTGGCACTTTATATGAAAACCACACTGCTAAGATGTGGAGAATCTTTTTCCAGTACCACATATTCATTCAAAGTGTATGTATGTGTTTGGTGTCAATTTATCTAGTTAAATAAAATAAATGATGGCCTACATTTTAAATACGTCCAACTCCATTGTTCTATTTCTATGTCTAAGTGACTAAGGCCTAAGACATAGACAGGAATTTATATTGGATGATTAGTGGACACATTTCTCAAACTCTAGCCTAGACATAAAATTCCTCACACCTGATGTGTGGGCATTTTGGCAGGTGTTGGGCTCACCCTATCAAGGAATTTCTTCTAATGTTCCATGCATCCATCCCTGTTCGATAACAAACTTGCTGAAAAAACTAGTGTTTAGCTTTGAAGTTTTATTTTTTAAGTTAATTGTCCTTGGTGTTGTTTAATAGCCAATTGTTTTTAAAATCCAAGCTAAATGGAATAAATATATCTTTTTCATTTTGGTTTCCAAGCCTAAAAAACTAATTATAATTCCTGAATTATAATTCATATGCAGTACAATTCAACGTGATTCAATGACTAGGAATATCTAGGGAGAAAAATGTCAAATTTAGTATTGCTGTAAGACATCACATCTATAGAAAATAGGATGGCATTGTAGCATAAATCTATGAATATATTGAGGCTACGTATATACAAAGAGAATGTGTGTGTATGTGTACATTTTGATGTCATTTCTTGGCTACAAGATCCTTCAGGGTAGTCATAATATCATCAATTTTATAATTGCAAATTCCAGGAGAGCTTGCCGTAAGGTAGTGCAATTAAGGCCTTAAAAACTGAATTGCTATAAGTATTGGTTTTAATAAATCCCTACCAACAAGGTTATTTTAGTTCAATGCAGAGCTCAACAAACTAAGGCCCATGGAGCAAAACCAGTAAATCGCAGGCTATGTATTTAATTTTCTAACTTATGTAATACTACTATGATTAGAATAATGGATGCTAGTAAGCCAGTATCTGGCTTCAGAAATTGTCAACGTATTGATAATCTGGTTCTATCTAACCATCTTCATTTCAAAGCAAATTTAATGTTACTGTTTCACCTGTAAATTCTTTAGTGGGTAAATCTAAAATGGTTATCACCAACATCAAACGTATGTAACAAATTTAAAAATAATCCTTACTGTCTAATTCTTAACACTGTTCAAAATTTATCTAATTATCTCATTAATGTGTTTTTTAATTTTCTTAAATTTATTGGGTTTGACCCTGGGTAGTAAAATTGTGTAAGTTTAAAGTGTGCAATTCTAGTACACGTCATCTATACATTACACTGTGTGCTTACCACCCAGAGTCAGTTCTCCTATCACCATGCATTTGACGCCACCCCATGTAGCATCCCCCTCTCCCTCCTAACCCCTCATAACCACTAAACTGCTGTCTGTGTCTATCAGCTCTTTGTTTGTTTGTCTTGTTAATTTGTTGCTTTCAGTTTTATATCCCACATATGACAGAAATCATGTTTGGTTTTTTTTAATTAGGGTCCAAATGGACCCACACATTTAATTTGCTTGTTATGTTTTTAAGTTCTCTTTTAATTCATAGAAATCCTCATTTATTTATTTTTATTACACTTTGTGTGGAAGAAGCTAGTCATTTGTACTATTGACTGTTTCACATTTTGATTTGGCAAATTGCATGATCTAGTACTCCCCATAATTTTATCCTTATAATTCCACAGAATAGTATTTATACCTAAAGGGTAGATTAAGGTCAGGTCCAATTCATTGGGAAAAAAGAACATGTAGACTATCTTGTTAATGTATTGATTCATCATTCAGGATGTGCATCCTATCTGGTCATTCTGATTTTAATGATGTCAACGTGCCTCAGTGAATATAGGTGTTGTCAGCTTTATCTATTGATAATTTTCCTATGAATCTTTCATTTATTTAAAAGTGATTGATAGTAGTTGCCTAGGTTTATTATTTTATTAACATTGGCAAAAAGGTAATTCTCATTCTGTCACTCTTTCCAAATTTATTACTGGGAATTCTTCAATAAAGAACATTCTGTCATCAGTTATTGAGTTACCTTGCAATCACACTGTATAAGAAATAGAGAGTAAATGATTGCTTTTTTTTTTTGTACTCTATATTTATCAATATCCAAACCCAAATAAATGATAAACCCATTTTTTGGGTTTATCAACAACCCAAATAAATTCTGTCAACAGCCTGTGAACTTGGAAGAAATTTCAAAGTCTTAGATGAGATTTCAGATGCAATTAGCACCTAAATTTCTGCTTCATGAGGACTCTAAGTAAGGGACACAGTTAAACCACACACGAATCCTATATATATTGAGATTTAAAAAAAATATTGTTTTAAGTCACAGAACTTGTGATAACTTTTTATTCTGATTTGACAAAATTTCACAGTTTTATGATAAAAACACTCAACAAACTAGAAATACCAAAAAACTACACCAGCAGAATAAAAGTCACATATAAAAAATATACAGGGGGGAGCCGGGATGGGTTAAGCACTCACTTTGTAGTGCTGGGGATCGAGGATCAAATCTCGGCCTCGGCCGTGTGGACCCATGTGCTGAACTTGGGGAGTTCCCCCATTTCAGTTCTCTCTCTCCCTCTCTGTCAAAACAAAACAAAACAAAACAAAAAAAGAACATTTACAAAAAAATATACAGCAAATATTATATGCAATGCTGAAAGATTGAATTTGTTCTCCTAAGATCAGAAACAAGGAAAATATGCCTACTTTTATCACTTCTATTCAAAATAATACAGTAAGTCCTAGCCTGAACTATTAACCAAGATAAATAAATTGAAGGCATTCAAACCAGAAAGCAGAAAGAGAATTTCTAGGTGTTTGCGCATAATATGGTATTATAAGTAGAAAATCCTAAAGTTTCCAAAAGAAAATTGTTAGGACTAATAAATAAGTTTAGAAAATTAACAGAAAACAAAGTGAACACAAACACACAAAAAGCAGTTGCATTGTATATACTAACAATAAACACTGTGGAAAAAATTACAAAAAGATACATTTACAATGACATCCAAAAGAATAAAATATTTAGAAACTAACTTAACCAAAAAAATAAAAGGCTACTACAACGAAAAACACAAAACATTTCTGAAATTAAAAAATGACATAAATAAATGGAATCATATCCCATATTTATGGATTATAACACTTAATATTAAGAAGTAAATACTAACCTAAGCCAACTACGGATTCAATGCAATCACTATGATTTTTTTTTTTTTGGATATAGTGGAAAAACTATCCTAAAATTCATGTGAAATCTTAACAGTCCTGAACAGACAAAGCAAATTTAACAAAAAAAGAGCAAACTTGAAGGACTCAAATTCCCTGATTTCAAAACTTGCTACAAATTTACAATTATCAAAACACTGTGGTTCTGGCCTAAAGAGAGACATACAAAGTAATAAAATATAGAACTCAGACATCAATTCTTGCATATATGGCTGAATTATTTTTGACAAATGTGCCAAGACCATTCAAAGGGGAGAATCACAGTCTTTTAATCAAATGCTGCTTTGAAAACTGTATATCAGTAAGAAAAAGAATGTAGTTGAGATTTATCTAACACCATACACAAAAATTATCTCAAATGCAACCATAATATAAATGTAAGACCTAATACTATAAAACTCTTAGAAGAAAACAGAAAAACTTCACAACATTGGATTTGGCAACGATTGCTTGTGTATGACTCCAAAGGTGGAAGCAACAAAAGAAAAAGACAAATTGAACTCATAAAATTTATTTTATAGCTATGAATCTAAAGATACTATAAATGAAGTAAAAGGGTGACCCATAGAATGAGAGAAAATATTTGCAAATCTTATACCTGATCAGTGATTAATAGCCAGAATATATAGAGAACTCATAAAACTCAAGACAAAAATGGGTTAACTCAAAATGGGAAAACAACTAAAATAGGCATTTCTCTAGAGCAAATACATGAGTACAACTGTCAAATAAGCATATGGAAAGATACTTGTCATTAATCATGAAGTAAATTAAAATAAAAAATACAATGAGGCAGCACCTCACACTAATCAAAATGTCTATGACAAAAATAGTAATAATAACAAGTGCTGGCAAGAATGTGGAAAAATTGCAAGTATTGTGTACTGTAAGTAAGGATGTGTTTAAAATGGTATAGCCACTATGGAAAGCAGTAAGCGGTTCCTCACAAATATTAAAAATAAAATTGCCATATGATCCATTAGTTCCAGTTCTTAATTTTATCTAAAATAATTAAAAGCATAGTCTCTGCCTATTCACAACAGCATTATTTACAATAGTAAAAACATACAAGCAACCCAGGAGTCCACCATTCAATAAATTAATAAGCATATATGTGGGGTGTCTGGAAAAAATCCAACCGATATATTTCACAGTACATGACTGGACACTTTCTGGACATCCTCATATATACATATGATGGAATATTATTTGGCCTTGAAAAGGAAGGGAATTCTGACATTATGCTACAACATGGGTGAACCTTAAGGACATTATCCTAAGTAAAATAAGTCAGTCATAAGGCAGATACTGTTTGATTCCAGTTATATGAGAAACTTAGAACTGTCAAAATTATAGTAAAACAAAGTAGAACGGTGATCTTCAGGGGCTGTTAGGAGGTAGGAATTGAGGGGGTTATTGCTTATTGGGTACAGAGCTTCAGTTTTTTAAGATTTAAAGAATTCTGGAAATTGGTGGTGGTGATAGCTGGACAACAACATGAATATATTTCATGCCACTGAATTGTATATTTAATAATCGTTAAGATAGAAAATTTTATGTTATACATATATTTTACCAAAATTTGGAAACTAAAATTGTAAAAAGAAGGTATAATATAATCCACTTTTTTTTTTCATTACCAGTTTATTACAAATGATTCTAATCAGATTTGTAAAAAGCATATTTTTAGAATCTATTAAAATATAGGTAAAGAATGATTCAAACATTTGGCAAAAATAATAACAAAACATTTCTAATTTTTGCAACAAGATTATGAAAGGGAGAGCAGTATATAAAATTAAGGACAATTGAATTTTGAACATTAACATAGTAAAACTGTCTAATTCTAAATTTTAAAAGAGCTCCTGTTTCCAAATTTGGTTTTGGTATCTTAGTCTACACCAGAGATAATAATTTTACAATATAATTGCAAATATATTGAAAATATTAGCCTTTTGCAAATTTGTTAATTTATTCAGTTAAGTGGTTCTTCACATCAAATGTTCACTTAAATAGAAAAAAAAATAAAAGTAGAGAATTCATGTAAGAGTTTTATTTTTTTAGGGAAAGCCGGGATGGCTCAGCGGGTTAAGCACTCGCTTTGAAGCCCCGAGGACTGAGAATCGAATCCCGGCTCCGGCCCAGGTGGACCCAAATGCTGAACTGGGGATTGCTTCCCAAATGAGGTGAGTCCCCCAGTTCAGTTAAAAAAAAAAAGTTTTATTTTCTATTAAAGAATTAAATGCTATACATTTTTATTTTTCTAGTCTCACATGTTAATATATTTGCATTTATACATCATTCAATGAAAAAAATTAGATTTTATATATATATATATATATATATATATATATACACACATATATATATTTATTTATTTATTTATTTATACACACACAGATTTACAGCTTGAGCCTTAAAATAATTCTCTGTTCTTGTTGAAGAAAAGCATGGCCTTCATTTTCCTTTTTAATTCTCCAATATCCAAACTCTTTCCTATTTTTTACCCTGTGGCTGCTTCTTTTATATCAACACGTGGATAACAATACCAATAAGAAGTCAAAAAGAACTCTGTTCTTTCCGGTTTCTAGCATTTGAATTCTTAAAAAAATAAAGTAGGTAATACTGGGATGATTCAGTGGGTTGAGTGCTTGCTTTGCACCCCCGGGATCTGGGGATGGAATCTTGGCCCTGACTGTGGGACCCATATGCTGAACTGGGGATGGCCCCAGTTTGATTCTCACTGTGGTGAGCTTCCCATGTGGGAAGCCCTGGGTTTGGCCCCCAGCTGATGGAGGTGTGCCTCCCACGCTGGAGGGCACTGCCTGGTTCCTGCCATGCGTGGCCCCACCCACCTGTGTGGAATGAAACTATCTTGAAAACTGATGACAATGACATACAACTGTGGAGACTGCTCTGGGCCCTCCCACTTCTCCCTGTCTCTGTCTCTCTCTGTCAAAAAAAATAAATCTTTAAAAGAAAAAGTTAAAAAAAATGAAGTAACTATATTGAATACAAAAACTTCTTGTTAAATATATAAAATAAACTCAGAAATTTATTTAACATAATCCCACATATTAAAGGATAAGAAAGCAAGCCTTTTTTTTAGTACTCAATGAAGATTGCGGTTCTGATATTTTAAAACTATTTAAAGAGTTTTAAATTTAAGTTGTAAAAACAGTTTTTGAAAATTATATTATCTGAATGTGTTTTAGAGGCCATGATATATACTACTTTAAGAAGCATGAAAATGTTTATTTGTAAGCAAATATATGCAAAAATTACATGTGACATTTAACTCTCTCCATATGCAATAACATAACAATTATTCCATCAAAACATTCAAACACTTCAGTAAAAAAATTAATATTGCATATGGTTAACTAACTACTTAATTAGAGATAGCCTTCATCAAAAAAATGGGAAAGCTGCAATGGCTCAGCAGGTTAAACACTTGCTTTGAAGCCCCGAGGACCGAGGATCGAATCCCAGCTACGGCCCAGGCAGACCCACATGCTGAACTGGGGTGTGCTTCCCGAATGCAGTGAGGCCCCCAGTTCAGTTAAAAATAATAATAATAATTACAAGCACTGTTAACTAAGGAATTATTAGCCTGTGAGAGAGACAGACACCTATAGAAATAACTGATAGGATTGTTAAAAGCATGCTTCTAAGGCCCTAAAGAAATGACAGTTACATCTGAAAGAGACCTTACGAAAATATGAAAAAAAAAACAGTGAAAGAAAAACACATTGTTAGGTAAATGGAGGCCCAGAACTTCAGAGCACGTGCTGTAAGCTAAGACATCGTGTGGTACAGTAGCTGTTGGGAGAAGAATAGCAATAGATAAGCCAGAAAAACTCTGGAGCAAAAATGTAATGAGACTGACTATGCTAATGAGATATGGAATTACTAAAAAGGTAACAGGCAAAGCCTCTGTAGTACTTGCATGGAGGACAGACATGATATCACCTAGAAAAATTAACTCTGGAAGCAATATTAAATTAATAAAGAAATAGACAAAAGATCATAAAACTATAACAGAACGAAGTAGAAATAAACAATTGAATCAACAGATGTTTCAACTCTAAAGCTGATAAATTCGCTAATTGCCTGGTATGGGTTAAAAAGGGATGGTGTCCAAGCTTCCTCCCAAGACTTCTTATTTCTAGAGCTGAGAAGACAGCGGTGCAATTAAATCCGCACAGATGTTCAAAATGAGGTTGCCACAAAAAGTGGCAAGAGAATGGGAAAAAGAATGAGAATATTGTCCACTTTTAACAAATTGAGTTTGAAATAGCTGCTCAAACTTTTATGTATATAACCGATAGATAATTCTAAGTCTATACCACAAAAAGTTGTTCCATAGCCAAAGATGACTCATAAAAATCAGGAATTATTTACATTAATGCGGGTGAATAAAGGTAGAAACAGACTAACACAATACTGTATGTGGTAGGTACTCCTCATTTTCCATATCCTGTCCAATTTTTACCAAAATAATCAAAATTTTATTTGGAGCATACATATCCCAGCCAAAGAATAAAACAAAAAACAAAAATAAAACAAACCAAAAAATAGTAAGTCCAAGATTGATTCCCTACCTCCCTCCAAATGGCAATAACTATTTTATTGACATAATTCTAGCCCAGGATATGTAAAGAAGTATATTCTGAGTGGGGATTTTACAAAGAAAAAAAAATGTATTCTTAAGGAAAAAGGCCAAACACTTCTACCTAAAATTCCTGATCTTCATAGTTCACTCTTAGTCTTCTTTGGAATGTTAAAATGATGCTAGAGCTAGAATAACCAACTCATGGACACCCAGAAGAAAACCATATACTAAGGATCAAGAGCAAAAAATAAAGGATGTTTAGGAGCTTGAGAGCATCAAAATGTTACTGTGCAACTTCGAGTCATCAGCATCCTGTTTCTTGTTATGAGACAAAAACAATTCTATTGGGTTTTTGAAGATAAAGATGATGAGTTCTTCCTCTCCCCTACCTGTTTCTTCCCTCTGAGGGTAATCATGTGGTCTCTGAAACGGAGAATAGATCATTTATTTATTTATTTATTTATTTTATTTTTTATTTTTTATTTATTTTTGACACAGAGAGAGAGAGAGAGATACAGAGACAGAGAGAGAACCGAACTGGGGGAGCTCCCAGTTCAGCACATGGGTCCGCACGGGCCGGGCCTGGGATTAGATCCCCGGTCCCCGGCAATGCAAAGTGAGCGCTTAACCCACTTAGCCATCCCGGCTTCCCCTAGATCATTTATTACAGAGTATTTCAGTGTGGATTATTTTAAGACCCTATCCCTACTGGATGGTAATGAAGTCATGAAGTCACCCTCTGCATGTAGCAAGGTTGCAATAAGAGAGGAGCTCCAAAATTATAACCCTCAGTATTTACATTAATCAGCTGACAAACTTCCCCTTCTCTTCTCAAGAAACAGGAAACAACAGATCAAACACAGTACTGTGGAATACAAAGGAATATTCCATAGGTGAGGAGTGAAAGACTTTTTTTATCTTCACCAACCAGGAGGGCAATATAATAAATCCAGAGGAGATTAAGCCATACAACATTTTAAGATTACAACTTTTCCTCACCACAAACTATTTAGGGAAAAAAATTAACCTTACCAGGCTAATAAAACATGAGTAATTGAGAATCATGACTAAGGCTTAAAAAAAATCAAATCAAAACTGTAGTGACTGCACAATTGCAGAAATAATACTATACTACAAAAATCTCACAGTGCTAAAATATAAAGCATATACAGATATTAGATTTAGTTGTAGAAATTCAAACAACATATTTTTATTGGAAAAATTGGGGAACACCTTTATTATTTACTTTTTGTTAGCTTAAAGCAAATCAGATTCAAATCACCTTCAGTTTTGTTTGAAAAGTTTAAATACATGGCCTGGCAAGGAATATGTACTTCATAAAATATGGATTAATGCAAAATGATAACAGAAGTACAAATCAAATGGTAGAGTTCAGAGGATAGATATATTCTAGTTAATAGTGATCAAGAATGGAGAATCACTACTTTTTCTTGCTCCCATAGTATTAGACATACTTCAACAGATAAAAATATTTCAATTAATTAACCAAGTTAACTAAAGGCAAAAGATTTTGAGATGATGGTAAAGTCTAATGAGGAAAACATTCCATTTGGGAAAAAGGTAAAATGAATGAAAGGTCTTCATATAAAATAAGACAGTTTATGTATACACAAACACACAAACTACATTAATTAACTTAGATATTATATTGAAAGACTTTTGTATAAATAATAATGTGATCAAAAATAATGTAAGGATGCCCAAATTTTGATAGAAGAAAAAAATACGTAAGTATATAAGATTTTGAAATAACAAGGAAGGCATGCTATTTAACTTTTTTCTAGTAAAAAATCATTTTTTGGCTATCAAATATGGATACATATGATTAAGGAAACACCATAATTTTTACTCAGTAAAGCACATATTTTCATACTTGAAATACTTATCACAGAGTACTATTATAGTACACTTCTTATTTTATCTGGAATATTTTGCATTTTAAATGTCACTTATGAGGAAATATACAGTTAAGAATGTTGGGTAGAAACAATCAAGGTCATGTGTATAACCTAACTTTCATTTTACTTTACATTTTTGTGTCATGGTGATTAATAGCTATAAAATGAATAGTATTATTGTCTTTGATAATAAAATCAAGGCAGTTTTACAAGAGTATGGAAATACATGACACTTTTTGACAGACATTTGATCTAGAAAGCTTTATTCTTCCCTCTTTCAATTAGCATATTGCATTATTTGGGTATTTAATGTAAAGATAATAGGTTTTATCTATGGCTACACTCTTTTGGTAATTTAGCCATAATTGAATTGGGCTCTTAGTTGGTATCTTGTGTGTATGTGAGTTTATGTAGTTTAGTATGCTTGTATTATATTGATGGGTTACTGCTTTAAAAATTTATGCACCAAGGAGATAAATGTCAAGCTCAAGAAGTTCAGATTCATAATTAAACCACCTGCCTTTCTCTTTAAATATGGCATATAATAAATATTCCTTTCATTTATAATTAACAAAAAGTTATACTACTAAATTCAACTATCTTTGTCTTAGCTCTGATATTACTGATCTGATTAGTATTTCTTAGTTTGAAAATATTTAACAGAAATGTATTACATGATATGCTTATTTTCGGAGGGTGTAATATTTTTCAAGTGTATGATATTTTGCAGATTGGGAAAGTTGTATATTAACAGTATTTAAACCTTCAGTCCAATGTCATGTTGTCTTTTAGGAATAATTTGACAATGGAGAAATAATTATAAGTTGACACACAGAAATAATTATAAGTTTGGACAAGCTATGCAAAAGCTATCACATGTGTTTTATGTAAATCTTAGACCTTTATGATTTCAATGTAAGATTAATTAAGTAACTGCAATAATACTACCCTCAAATATCTTAATTACTTTGGATTCTGAAATATGAGAAATATAGCATTATTTCCTCTGTGCTAACAGGTTAAATGTTTTACAGAATGAACAAGTTATTTTTAAAAGTATAGTATAGTCTTATAAAACCAAGTTGGAAATAAGTTGGTCCTATAGACATTGAGTTCAGTAAAATAAATCTATGAATTTATCAGTTTTATCTAATATATGAAATTAGGAATGTGACATGTATTATTGTTTGTGTTTTGGCTTCCTTGTATTCTTTTTGAGGAAGTGCCTCCTCATTTCTCGATGTAATTACAGTGAAGCTATCAATCTTATGGGTCTGCCTTTTGAGCCATAAGGTTATATATGAGACTGGAGTTGACCTAAATATGTACAACTGTATCCTTGGATACAGTGATTGTATCAGGGGGTTGGCTAAATAACTCAAGCAGAGCCAGAATTCTATCTCTGATGGAGAGTGCTAAAGATGTCATATACCTGAATTGACAAAGGGCAGCTTCACAATGTGGAACAGATGGCCTCAGAAAGGGACTAGTATAGAAAAAGCAGAGCTGATGGACAGAAAGATATGAGGATGTGTGTTGACGACAATGTGTATGCCATTATAAATATTCATATGCATATAAATGGGTAACGGTTTGGCTAAATGGTGAATACTTCAGGATGTTATTTGATTTGAATTGTTTTGTATAAAGCCCCTTTGATTTCATTCCATGAACTAAGTTTTTAAATTCATTTTAATTTTTTTTTTCAGAAGCTAGATGAGTTTAGTATCTATTACTTGCAACTTTTGCAATTAAGAACCATAGCCCCAAGAGTTTTAAAGACTATCTAAAAATTAAATGGCTCTAACAATAGTATTTCAGCTCAATTTCTAAATTATTTTATTATCATTCATATATAACAATATATTAGTTTCAGGTATATTACATAATGATCCAATATTTGTACATGTATTTTGAAATCAGAACCACAAGTCTAGTTACCATCTACACCACATATAGTTAGAAATTTTATGTATCATTTTTATAACAACTTTTTAGATTTATTTCTTCATAGCTTTCAAATATACAATAAAATATTATTAACTAGAGTCACCAGAACTTATTATATACTCCCAGAACTTATTTTGTAACTTATTTGACCATCTTTACCCATTTTTCCCATTCCAATCTGTTGTTTGTATCTATGAATTAGTTTTTGCTTGTTTGTTTATAAAATTTCTTATATAAATGAGATAGTACAGTATTTGTCTTCCTCTGTCAGATTTATTTCACTTAGTATAATGCCTTCTAGGCTGTCCAAAATGACAACCTTAATTATAGCTGAAAAATATAGTCCATTATATATAAATGAGTATATATCACATTTTTTTGTACATTCATCTGTCAATGAACACTGCATTTATTTCTATATCTTGGATATTGTAAATAATTCTATAATGATCTTGAGAGTGCATATATCTTCTGTAGTTTGTGTTTTCAGTTTCTTCAGGTGAATACCCAGAAGTTGGTCAGATGGTAGTTCTATTTTAAATATTTTGAGGTATATTCATACTATTATCCATAGTAAGGATACCAATTTACATTCCCATCAATAGGTCACAAGGCTTTCCTTTTCTCCATATTCACACCAGCACTTGATATTTCTTTTTTTGCTTTTGTTCTTGATAACAGCCATTCTAACAAGTGTCAAGTAATATATCAGGGGTGGCCAACAAGTCGATCGCGATCCACCGGTCGATTGCGAGGCCAATTTCGGTTGATCATGGATCGCTCGCAATGTCTGGGGTGGAATTCCGTGTACCGTGGACTTTGAGGTGATTGTAGCTCTTATAACTCAAGTGGCGCCGCTGCGGTGCCCGGCTGATTTGAAGCGCCAACTCGAGCGGCGCCAATACAGCGCCCGGCTGATTTGAAGTGTCAAATCATAACATACAATCCTAAGAAACCGACACAATGGGGTATCGGAGTTTATACTCTAGCTCAGGGGTGGCCAACAAGACGATCGCGACACAGTTTTAAGATAAAAAGTAGATCTTATATACAGAAAAGTTGGCCACCCCTGTAATATATCATTGGTTTTGATTTGCATTTCCCAGATGACTAATAATGCTGAGAACCTTTTTGGAAAAATGTCTATTGAGATCTGCCATTTTTAGTCAAATTACTATTTTTTGTAGTTTTTGCTACTGCATTGTGCAAATTCTTTATATTTTTTAGAGAGTAACCCCTTATCAAATATGTGCTTTGCAAGTAATCTCTCCCATTTGGTACTTTGCCTTTACATTTTGTTAATTGTTTCTTTTGCCGTGCAGAAGTTTTTTAATTTGATGTAGTTCATTTAATTATACTTGCTCTTGTTACAAAATAGCATTTTTAAAAATATTAATTGAAACTCTACTGATTCAACTGTCTCCTAAATATCATTTGAAGAAAGAACATTTGTGCTTCAGGATATATATTTACTTGTCCTTCCATCTAGTAAGTCACTTTAGAATTGCAAAATTTGCCTTAAAGATTTTATTTTATGTATAACATATTACATATTATATATAAATATATATTTATATGTATATATGGAGAGGACATACATACAATATATATGATATATAAACATATGATATATGATATATATCTGTATCTATATTTATTTCTATATCTATACAGGTCTTTAAGGGAAAGTGTGAAATCAACAGACTGATCTTGCAAGGAATTTCAATGAAAGAATCCAAGCGAAAATATCACCAACCTTGAAGGATCACCAGGAAATAGCAGAATATTGGAATCCAAGGCAGTTACAGAAAGAAAGCCATCATCATGAGGGCATTCAGGACTCACTACTCCAAAATATGACATTTAAATATGACTGGATATTTTAAGATGAAGAAGTTTGAGAAAACAACAGAAACAGGAAGGTCTCTTTAACCTTTTCCCCTGAAACAGGTCCCAAAACCATCATGTACAAAGTGTTCTTCCTCTACCCTAAGGGAATGAGCATCCTTATCTCCCAAGCATATTAAAATACAATGAGAATCCTACAATACAAATACAAAGGAGTATCCTAACAGGTCTTGCTAAATGTCCCCCAGTTTCTTTTACTTACCTCATACTCTCTGACCTATCATATTCCTCCGTGACCATCCACTCTTCATCAAAACCAGCATAAAATACTTAGGTGACTGTTTGTGTCTTCATTTCCTTCTGAAGGTCTCTGTGTCATTTAAAATTTTTATTAAGTAAATCTGTATGCTCTTCTCCTGTTAATCAGTATTTGTCAGCTTCATTTTCGGACTCAGCCAGGAACATGAACAGAATTAAGGACAAAATTTTCCTCTGCTACCATCAACGTTATTAAATATTGGAGAATAAGGAATTAAGTGTTTCGTCAATAAATACAGTACATCAACAAAGCAATGAGTCATCTTCGTAGCAGCATATTTTTAAAGGTGTGAAGAAGTCACTTTTCTTTCTTTTGAAGTGTGAAGAGACGATGGAAATGGTTTCACATCGCGAATTTGTATTTGACAGCATACCAAGAGTGTTACCAATGGGGATTTTAGGCAGCTGTTGTGCAGGCTCAGAGAAGGAACACATCCCTCCTGGGCACCCGTGAAGCAGTGGGAAGATGATACAAAGAAAGGAGGAAGGGGGTCAATTAGCTACAGTTCTTGATGAGAATAAAGAAATTGTGTTTAAAGATGCTCTAAAATATTCTGATGAACACACATTTGAGCACTTTAAGGAATAAACATTTTCTATCAAAAAGTTGTGGCAGCCTTTGGTGCAACAGTGTTTACATAAACAGTATATAGTACAAAGTAATTAAATATAGAAAAGCTCTTACACAAAGGTAAGCTTCACTTATTTCCAGAGGGGGAAATAAAATCTATTTTAGCAGTGATTGTCACTGGACGTTTACACTGATTTAAGAAAAATGTGCTGAATGAACGCAATAGTTCAAAATAGTATTTTTTCCAACTTAAAAGTACAGTCAACATGAGCAGAAATAAAATCCCAAGAAGACCTAAGTGATAAGTTGATGTTATTTGAGTTTGTAGTAGGGTATACAAGGATGGCCGATTATATTATATTCTCTAAAATTCAAGCAGATTAATAACTTTTATAAAATGCCAATTGAAAGCCCAAATATGAATATATATATCAAATTTAGCAAGACACAGAAATAAAAGTTTCTCCTTAAATTTCAAACTGTATTTATTAAATATAAATATATAGATAAAGCAGTCAAAAATCAATCAGAATTATTGTGAGGATTTTTTTTTTTTGTCACAAAATTTGTGTTGGTCCCTCCTCCACCAAGCAGGAAGAGATAGTATAGTTTTCATTCTGAAGTAAACAAATTAAAAAAATTCTTTTAATCTGAGTAAAAAGATATTTTATCACTAGAGTCCCCAAAGTTGTTTGTGACTCATACAGGTGGCCTTCTGCTATTGATTTCATCTTATACTGACTTGTTTCTTCTAATAGAGACTGTATTCTTCTCTAGGCATTAAAAGGTGTCAGTTTTTGATATACAAGTATGTATATATACATATATACACACACACACACATATATATAACCAACCCTTGCCCTCACTGAAGACATACCTCAGCGTTAATATAATAAGCAATGCTACAATACATATAATAAAAGTAATATGATAGAGATATTCTTTACTGTTTTTTTCATTTTAGGAAATACATTTTCTAGTATCTCTTAACATATATATTATTTTTAAAGAGTAGTTCTGCAGACCTGGCTAATTCTGAGGTATTATAATATGATAAATATGATAATATTTTGAAAGAATATATTTTGCTAAACATGTATATTATTAACTGCTATTCATTTAAAAAACACTCATACTTAAATATATTTTCTTATTTAATTTAACCTAGTGCATTTTAAGACCAGGTGTTTCCTTTGACTCCTATTTAATTTCTACTTGTTTTTTCCACCTGAAAGATTTTTGTTGAAGTACTTTGGCAAGAACCAATGTATTTTTCTATTTCTAGGCAGCTCTTGATTACCACCTGGGATTACAACATTATACATGACCTGTAACAAACCTTGCTTTTCAGGACTTAATGACATTGTTATTTCTCCCCCTTGCAATTAAGTCATTTTGTGATATTCAGGTTGTTTCTTCAGGTAGTAAAGTGTATTTTAAAAGTTAAACTCTTTTCTGACTGTATTTAAACATTTTTTAAGTAACAGCTTAGTCATTGTATTTTAATATGTTTTTCAAAGTAAAAAATATATTGGCGAATATCCTCATCTATTCAAAAAGATAAGTAACATAAATCAAAATGTTTAATTACCATATTAAATTCCAAGTCATGCACCAGAATGATGACAATCACTGAGAGATACAAGATCACAGGAGAGACATAGGCAAACAGTCTTCTTTGTGTTGGTGTGTTGAACCATGTGAAGGGGTTACAAAGGTACAGGTATAGCCATTTTGAGTCTTCACTCAAAGAATATTTTCCACCAACAATTTTATTGTTAAAGATAATTTTAAAAGAAAAAAATTTTCATCTCAATTATATAATAAGCTCACATATTAACAAATATTACATTAACTCATGTGTAACCATTTTAAAACAAATGACATATTAAGATGTATTCATCTTGAGGCATTCCACTTTTGGGTGCCCCTTTTCGTTAGAGAGCTTTGTCTTTCCTTTCATTTCCTTTCAATAAACTTCACTGCTTAAGCTTTCAAAAAAGAAAAACAAAAGAAAGAAAAAGAAAGAAAGATTCATCTCAAATAAGCAAAATTCTAAACTTTTGAAGCTGACAGTATTAAGAGGAAAATAAGATGCTTTATCACTTGCTTTTTACTAACTTACTTTCTCATGTTTTCATAGGCCTGTGGGTACAAATGAGTTCATGGCAAAATTCACAGTCATAAATGCTAACTTGAGTCTCATCTTGTCATTGTTACCAGGAAAATGACATCCTATAACTCTACCTATATCCTCTTGTTTTATTTCCCAGCATCTCTAAAGTTACACATATTTGCTCATAAAAATATTCTATAATTTTTTTTACAAAGGCTTATAAAATTGTATAATTATTATGCATCTTTGTTCCTCTATCTTACTTATCCCAAAATGTATGCACCTGTATTTTCAAAGTTTTAAAACACAGAAGATGCCAACCAGTGTTATATACCAATGAGTTAATACTGAATGGGGTTACATGGAAACACATGAAGATACAGAGACTGTGACCTCCCCTATCAATTCAGACTCATAAGGGCCTGAAAAACAGAATTTATAACTTAGATTTTGGTGTACAAATGCCCTGCCCCAAAATAATGTACTGGGGGTGCCAAAAATGTGTACACATTTTAAGGTATGTTATTTATATATTACCTTTTGGAGTTAAATGGAATTAAGGTAGTAATATGTAGTATGATATTCACTCAAAAGATGGTGTTAATCAAATGAATGCTAGTGGCATCATGCAACAGGCAGGGCAAAGAAAATGGCAGAAGCATGGTTGTCATTCCAGGAGCACAAGATCGTTTTGAAGTGGTATTTGAAATTTGAGAACATTGTGGAAGTACAATGACAATGGAGGCATGAGTATGCAACAGAATCCCTAACACACCTAACAACTGCATGCATTAGTGATTCATTTCAGATGCATGGTGAATTGAAACAGCATATGCAGCGATACAAATGGACACTTTGGTCGACTTTGCTCAAGCAGTAGTTCACCATAATCAGAAGTGTCCGGACGTTGATGGTAACCCCTTTGAACACCTTTTGTAATTGCAGAAGTCAAATGTGACTTGTATTCATCTTTGTTATCGGTATATGTTGAGTATTACAATTTTAATACAGTTTTTCCTTTCTTAAAATGTATATATATTTCTTGGCACTCTGTATACACATACACATGTGTGTACATATGCACACACATGCAATTGTATAACACAATGTACATGTATGCACATGTTTATATGTGTTAACACATACACAAACACATAAACAGTCCTAGTATTATATGGTATGTTAAGAGCATAACTAGTGGTAAATATTGTATAGATAGAAAATAGGCTGGAGTTCTGACTTTCTATTCTTTTGTCATCTCTCTGGAACTTTCAGTCCAAGCCTGCAGTTCTTACAGTGTAAAGATTCAAAACCTTGTGGACCTCTTATGTCACAAGGATTTATTTCACATGT
>PVKE010028304.1:0-21038 GCA_004027555.1 Craseonycteris thonglongyai | reverse complement strand
CTGCTCTAGCTTCTCAATTTTGTTGGTAAAGTACTCATTTTGCTCAGAAAATTTCTTGTTGAGGTCATTTAACTGTGTCTGGGTACTTTGCCAGCATTGAGTGAGCTCTCTGAGTGTCTTGATTAATGCAGCCCTGAATTCTGTTTCACTTAGATTTGATTCCAAGTGTGCAAGGTCCTTTAGTAAAGACTGCCCCTGAGCTTCTGGAGGGGCTTTGGATTCTGAGGTGTGCATTGTGTTTGATGTGGTTCTTTTTGCTTTATGCATGAGTGTGTTTTCCCTCTGGGGGTTTGCCTATCAGATGGGCTTCTCTTTATTTTTTCTTTTGGAGTCAGTTGTGGGAGAAGGAGATTTTGGGAGAGGGTTGTTGGAAAGCAGACAGCTTCTGTGTCCTGGGGCACTTCAGGTTGCTGTCTTAGCTGTTAGATAGCAGGGTAGTAAAGGTGTGGCCAGGGGTGAGGGCATGTGAGTAGGAGCTAGGGCGGGCCTGAGACACAATAGCTGATTCCTCTTTCAGCAGGGGGGCTGGTAGTTCAGTGTGGGTGGGACGCAGGAGCTCTGATCTTTCCTCCTCCTGGCTGCCCCTCCTTCAATCGTATCTGTAAGGCATGCCCGCAGGGCAGCACTTGGATGGGCTGGGGCTTGGCAGAGGCCCTGGTCAGCCGCACAGTCCTGTGCACAGGCAATGACACCGCGGAGACCCGGCAGGCAGCCCAATTGCGCGCACGGTCCGCAATGCCCCAGAGGCCCGGTGGGCGGGACGCCAAAAGCCCAGCTGCGCGCTCGTGAGCAGGAAGCAGCGCTGCAGCGGCCCAGTGGGCAGGGCGCCGAAACCCGGTCAAGCGCACAGGCAGCGGTGCTGCGGTGGCCTGGCGAGCAGGGCGCCCAAAGCCCTGTCGCGCACTGGCAAGCAGGCAGCGGTGCTGCGTGGCGGCCCGGTGGGCGGGGCGCCGAAAGCCCAGCCGCGCACTTCCGCGCAGGCAGAGTCACCACCGAGGCCTGGTGAACGGGGCACCAAAAGCCCAACTGCGCGCTGGCAAGCAGGCAGCGGTGTTGTGGGGCCCGGTGGGCGGGGCGCCGAAAGCCCTGCGCGCACAGGCCGTAGCTGGGGCGGCAGCCGCTCTACGCTCCCGGCTCTGTTGAGACCGCCGGATTCACTCCAAGCACGTCCAATGCAGCTGTGCCCACTCAAGCCCCAGCCCTCACTCCAAGAGCCCTGTCCTCAGAAGGCGCTCCCTCACAGTCAATCTCCTCCGTAAATCAGGGGTGCTGAGCCGTTGTGGGCTGGTGCCCTGCTCTCATCCCGCCCGCCGGGAAGTGCAGCCGCCCTGCTCCACAGTCCCTGTTCCACTTTAGGCTCTGTGATCTGATTAGGGCACTGTGTGCTGTCCCTTGAGTTCGGATGTTAAATGGTCCACAGTCTTGTGGGGTTTCCACGCTCCCTAGGTCTCGGCTTCCAGCCTGCCCTCAATCCAGCTCCACTTTGACCGTAATCCCCCAACCCCCCTTTGTTTTTGCCAGCCCTGGGCCGCGCTCCAAGTCTCTGTCCCCGAACCGCTGCTTCCCTTTTCCTCTGCCGCTCCCCCCCTTTTTCTCCAACCTTTGTGTGTTGTTCCGTGTTGTGTGGCTCTCTTAGTTGAGGTTTCCTCTCAGGGTTTCCCCCATGGATTCCCCTCTGCTCACAAGGCCCTTCCCAGGCAGTTAATGGCATTCTCCTCTCATGCCGCCATCTTGGATCTCTCTCTACTCCTATTTATGAGCAAGGTGTATGAGTTCCTTATATATTTTGAATAAGTCATGGGAATGTAAGGTACAGCATAGTAAATACAGTCAATCTTGGTGTAATAACTATGTATGGTAGCAGATGGCTAGTGGATTTGTTGGAATGATCACTTTATAAGTTGTATAAATGTCTAATCACTATGTTGTACACTAGAAACTAATATAATATTGTATGTAAATCATAATAATTTAAAAAATATAACATGCTTATGTAAGAATTCCTTTTAGAAAGAGTCCCCTTTTTCTTTATAAATATTTATGGAAAATTTTTCGAGTGTTTAATGTGGCATGTCACCCTCTCCAGAGCCAGAATGGGGATAAATAAATCATTGAGTTATTATGACTTAAGTTGTAGTTTTAGTTTTTTGGGACAGCCTGAAAGAATCATGAAGAGTTAAAATTCAGCAACATACTATAATTCCAGATGTCGTCTGAAGAAGGAGGCTGACAAGACTGATTGTCTTAGAAGAAAAATAAGAGAATAACTACATTCAGTGGGAAAAGAATATCATATGAAGAAGAAACAAGGATTATACAACTTGAAATTTTTATCTATTTTATTTCATTTTAGAATTTTAAAACAACATGACACCATATGGCTGAAGAACTTGAGGCTTTCTAGCCAAATGATATCAGTTATACACACCTAATGACCCCTTCAAGGTAGGCTGAACATAAACTCCATTAATGTCCAAAATCTAAATGCATAATTCTCAAAATCGGGCACTTAGGTGGTGGATTTGTGTGAAAGAGGACAGATTAAAAGAAAATAAATGTCATTCTAGAACTTGGTTTCAAAATAGCATATGCACACTATGGGTTACACCAAAAATGTGTAAGGGGGCGGTGTGGGCATAAATGTCAAAATAATTAACATTCAAATTTTAAAAAATATATGTACTCTTCAATGTGTTATAAAATGTTGGTATAATTGCCAATGTCAGGAAGAGTGTGATACCAAATTCTCAACTTTCTGCATGTAGTCAAGTAGATTTATTTTCCAAATTAAATTTATTGGAATGACATTGGTTAATAATTTTTTTTAGGTTTCAAGTGTACAATTCTATAATACATCACCTATACATAGCATTGTGTATTCAGCACCCAAAGTCAATTCTCCTTCCATCACCATATATTTGACCCCCTTTACTCTCTTCTCCCTCCCTCCTTCTCTCTTACACCGATAACCACTAAAATATTGTCTGTGTCTGAGTTTTTGCTTGTTTGTTTGTCTTGTTTGTTGCTTTCAGCTTTGTATCTCATGTACGCAGGAAATCATATGGTTCTCAGCTTTTTCTGTCTAACTTACTCCCCTTAGCAAAAGGGTCCCTAGCTCCCAAGACCAGCCTGTGGCCTTTTAGGAACCAGGCGGCACAGCAAGAAGTAAGCAGTAGGTGAGTGAGCAAAGCTTCATCTCTATTTGTAGCTGTTCCTCATCATGTACATTACTGCCTGAGCACCACCTCCTGTCAGATCAGTGGTGGCATTAGATTCTCATAGGAGCACAAATCCTATAGTGAACTGCACATGTGAGGCATCCAGGTTGTTCATTCCTATGAGAATCTAATGCCTGACGATCTGAGGTGGAGCTGACTCAGTGACACTAGTGCTGGGGAGTGGCTACAAATAGATTAACATTATCAGAAAGCTTTGACTGCTTGATAATTACACAGCATCTGGTGGCAGGCTTTATAGTGGTAAGTGAGTTGATGTACTTCAGTTCTACAGATGCGTCTGCTGGTAGGCTTTAAGTCAGAATCAGACATTTATTTTAGGCCTGCTCATTATTTTATTCATCTCTCCTGTTCATGCCTCTTTCCTGCATTATGCACTTGTCTGAATCACAGTTTTGGTAAACCCATAAGCTAACCCTATAGCCAACATGAGTACGAGACAAACATCACAGGAGAGCTTCTTTGAAAATGGGTGAAGACCCAATGGTGAGACAGCGGAAGACTCTAAGACTGCCAACAAAAAGAGCACATTAAAAAAAAAAAATACCAAGGGTACTACTTAAATTATGCGTTCATTGCAACAGGTGATTTACTGTCTTCAAGCCCACTTTGTATATGTGGTGACCAGCTATCCAATGAAGTCACGAAACCTTATAAGCTGCTTCACCACGTGGAAACCAAGCACCACCCTTCATTTAAAGACAAGGCTTTGGAGTTTTTCTAAAGAAAACAATATGAACATGAAGAACAGAAGGCCACCACTTCACCAAACGTGTCTGTACTGACAGCATCATTCTCAGTGGCCAACCACTTTGCTAAAGCTCAGAAACTGGGGAAGCCAGGATGGCTCAGTGGGTTAAGCACTCGCTTTGCAGCCCTGGCGACCAAGGATTGAATCCCGGCCCCGGTCTACGCAGACCCATACTGAACTGGGGTGTGACCCCTGTTTGGTTCTTGCCAGGGCAAGCTTCCCGTATTAGGGGCCCCTGGTTTGGCCCTCCGATCAAGGGGGCATGCCTCCCATGCAGGAGGTTCCCAAGCCTGGTCCCTGCCCTGCACAGCCCCCACCCACATGTGTGGACCTAAACCATGTTGAAAACTGATGATGTGCAACTGTGGAGACTGTTCTGGGCCCTCCCCCTTCTCTGTGTCTTTCTCTGTCTCTGTCAAAAACAATAAAGTAAATTTAAAAATAAATAAATAAAGCTGAGAAGCCCTTTACTATTGGTGAAGAGTTAAGCCTGTCTGCTGCTAAGGACGTTTGTCTTGAACTTTTAGGAGAGGCTATAGTTCAAAAGGTGACATGTGTGCCTCTTTGGGTTAGCACAACAGTTCCCAAGCGATGGTACAAGTATCCCTGGGGGGACACACTGGGCCACTCAGGGGTGTGCAAAAAATAATCAGTACTGCTGAAAAACAAGTAAAAAATAAAAAATATTAGTTATAAAACAATAAAAGTTAATTTTAAATCACTGTTAATGCACACACTTCAAAACTAGATCACATTAGTGAATGATGATCAGTGAGGGTGTGGTTATGAACCCTTCCCCCAAACCACTCTTCCACCAGTCACTATACAGTTTCAGAACAGCCAATTTGCAATGTTTCTAGAACTTTCCCAAACATATAAACACATCCATAGACACAATGTTTGATCAGTTTAGTTATTGACCGAGTAAAAGTAAATTTGTTGTTTTTTATCATGATTCTTTTCAAGTAGTTTTTAATTTAACATTTAGCATAGTTTCAATTATTATTGTCAGTGATTTTTAAACTTGTCAGTTATGGATCAATGATTGAAAACCAGCACACTTAAAAAAACAAAACTTGGTGGTGCCGGGATAACTCAGCTGGTTGAGTGCTTGTCTTGCAACCACAAGGTTCGGGGATTGATTCTTGGCCTTGGATCATGCAAATCCATGTGCTTCACTGCAGTGCAGCTGACAACTGCCACGATGGCACAGCGATGAAGGTTCTTGCCTCCCATGCAGGAAGCTCCTGGTTTGGTTCCTGCCCAGCTCGGCCTCATACTCAGCTGTGTGGAATGAAACCATGTCACAAATGATGATGCAAAACTATAGAGACTCCTCTGAGCCCTCCTTCCTTCTCTCTTTTTTCACCTTCCTCTCAAATAATTTTTTTAAAAAGATATGGATTATAACCTGTTGCAAAGTACTTCTCAATGCACATCCACAGCTACAAGTATACCCACACTGGGAGATAAAAAGGTGCATGTCTCAGATACTACACAGAAGCAAAGGAAATACTCTGAGGCATATAATAAATATGGGCTTTTATTTGTAGGGGATGATGACTGTGCTAAGCCTTTGTGTATTGTGTGTGGGGAAATATTTTCCAATGGTTGTATCAATCACTCTCTACTCATGCTACATTTAGAAACTAAATGTCCTATGAAAACAGTAAAATACATTATTTTCAACACTTAGAAAAGCATCCAACTGTTACTTCATACATTGATGTCAGAAATTAAGAATGCAGTCAAGACTTCAGACCATATTGCGTATCACATAGCTAAATGTAAAAAACATACCATATCTAAAGATTTCATTTCTGCTTCTATTAAGGATAGCATTTCTTTTTTTATGTTTGTGGAAGAACACGTCCGCAAAATCAATATTATCTCTTTTTCAAACAATACAATGTCCTAATGAATTCAGGAAATGTCTGAGCATGTGGAAGCTTCAGTAGTAGATAGAATTACAAAGTGAATTTTTTTTCATCCAGGTCGATGACAGTATTGATGTTGCTGATTTATCTATTTTGCTTGTCATTGCAAGGTACTTGGTAAGAAATAAAATTGAGGAAAACCAGCTGCTTTGTTAACCATTGACAGAGCATACCACAAACAAAGATATGTTTTTTAAGATTTACTTTATTGTCTGAAAGAAGGTGAGAGAGAGAGAAAGGAAGATAAAGAGAGAGAGAGAGAGACAGAGAGAGAGACAGAGAGAGAGACAGAGAGAGACAGATACAGAGAGAGAAGGGGAGAAGGCCCAGAGAAGTCTCCATAGTAGTACGTCTATAGTTGTGACATAGTTTTCATTACACACAGGTGGAGTGGGGCTGCCCGGGACCAGGATGGAAACAGAACTGGGAGCTTCCCACGTGGAAGGCAAGAACCTTCATGACCATCCTGGTGGTTACCAGTTGGACCACAGTTTAGCATGTGGGTTTGCATGGGTCAGAGCTGAGATTCCATCCCGGGAACTTGCAGTTGCAAGGCAAGCACTCAACCTGCTGAACTGTCCTTGCATCCCCAAGCAAAAGTATTTTTAATGCAATCAATGGTTATTTTCTTGAAAAGGACATTAGTTGGTTGAATTGTTATCATATATGCACTCACAGAGGCAATCCTATGCCAGTTTATTTTATAGGCCTACATAGCCAAGTTAAATAAGTAGCTCTATTTGTACCACGGAGTCACTGCTGCATTCATAGACAAAGTCTTACATCCAAGCCTCTTCCTAGTGAACTGAAAGATTTTCTTGATGAAGCTGTAAAAGTTGTAAATTGTATTAAGTCACAACCACAAATCTATGGATTATTTAAAGTGCTGTGTGAAGAAATGAACAGCATTCACAGCACATTACTTTTGTATACAGAGGTGAAGTGACCATCTCATGGCAAAGTACTTACACAGATGTTTGAACTTAGACATAAAATCCAGGTATGTTTTGAAGACCATCATTTCCCTCTTACTCCAAAGTTGTAAGACATTGATTAGCTTCAAAATCTTGTATAATTATCAAATATTTTTCTAGACATAAACAAACTCAACTTGAGACTTCAAAACAACTCAATCACATTATTCAAATTAACTGACAAAAATGAGTCAATGACTAAACAAATGGACTTTCGGAAAGCGTGTATTGAAAGAGGTCAGCCTGAAGTTTTTGAACCAGCTGAACAAATTTTTATCTGAGAATGACTTGCACCTATCCCAAAATGTGAAAGAGAATATTGTGAGTCACTGGCAGGCCTTAAAGTATCCTTTTCTAAGTACTTTCCTCAACATAGAAAAGAAAACAACTTTATTGTGGATCCCTTCAATAAAAAATTTTTCAAAGAAGATAAACTATCAATCAATAAAAAAGAGCAGTTAATTGAACTTTTAACTGATTCTTCATTAAATTTTAGTTTTAAAATGAAGCACCTTATTACCTTTAGGGTAGATGTCCATGAGGAATATGAACAGTTCAGTGAGAAAGCACTCAAATACCTCTCTCCATTTACTAATACTGAATGAGTGGAGAGAGCTCTTTCTTCTTACACATTCATAAAAAATAAGTGTTGCAACAAGCTTAATGCAAGTACAGATTTAAGAACGTATCTTGTGTCTTTTTCATTGCAAGAAACTAGGTGCAGCAAAGCAAGCTTAACAATCTCACTAGCAAAGTTCAGCTGGCTAGTGATCCACATAACAATTATAAAGTGTGTCCCAAAATTTACGCAAGGAGTAATTTTGATAGAAAACACAGGTTTATAATTAAAAATTGTAAATTTTTACTGCTCAACAATGAAAATGCGTTGTTCTTTCGTGTAGCGCTCCATTTTTAATAACCCTGAACTGTCAGCTGTCACGCTGTCTTTTTTGTTGTTGTTGGCAACACTATACCACACAAATGACACAAAATTCAAATCTTGCATGAATTTTGGGACATCCTTTAACAGACTTTTCAGATAACACAAATATATACTATTATTAATAAGTTAAGGGATGCCAGGATAGCTCAGCAGGTTACGCACTCACCTTGCAGCCCCAGGGTTCAAGGATAGAAGCCGGGCCCATATGCTGAATTGGGATGTTTCCCATGTGGGAGGCCCCCAGTTCAGCCCTCAGCTAGAGGGGGTATGCCTTCTATGTGGGAAACCCTCTGCAAAACCCCCTGCCCACTTGTATGGAATGAAACTATGTCAAAAACTGATGACGTACAATTATGGAGACTGCTCTGGGCCCTCTTACTTTTCTCTGTCTCAGTTTATCTCTCTGTCAAACAATAAAATCAAGCTTTAAAATTAATAATAATAAGTTAAAAATTTGTTAAATACTTGATCATCATCATCAATATTTTACTGTTACGTATATTGTGAAATTAAATCTGTGGTTTGTACTTTTAGTGTAGTAATTTTTCTTTCCTAACTTATTACCTCATTTTCATTATTTTACATTAACATGGAAACTGAACAAAAGTGTCAGTATTTAAAAACGTCTATTGTAAAAACAAGGAGTACAGTTTATAGAAATGGGTTTAAAAGGTGTATATGTTGGGAACCATTGGGCTAGTACCATAACTAGATGTTGAGTCGGAATTTTTAGAGAGGATTAGTGACTCACTGTGGTATCTAATCAAGGCTGACATTTCTAAAGATATTGACAACAAGGCAACAGTGCTTGTTTCTGTGTGACATATTTTTAAGGAGATGTGAATGAGGTCATATTATATGCACTTTTGTTGCCAACCAACACCACAGCTGCAGAATTATTCAGATATTTGGATGATTACATATCAGGAAAACTGAGTTTTGAATTTCGGGAGCTGATTCAGAGATTTATTTTAGAAAAACAGTCACCACTGACAGCACATTTCAGTAACACTGAATAGGTCACAAAACTTGCTTACTTGTGTGACATATTCATCCTGATTAATTAATTCAATCTGTCACTGTAAAGGAGAATGACAACTATGTTCAAGTCAGCAGATAAAGTGACTGCATTCAAAGTCAAACTGGAATTATGGGGGTGATGAGTGAACATTGGGATTTTTGCTATGTTTAAAACATCAGCAGAGATTTTGAAAGAGACTGAGCCAGGACCTTCTTTCTCCCAGCTGGTGCATGATCACTTATCTCAGATTTCAAAAAAATTTGAGAATGACTTCCCACTCACAAAAGAGAAGGCATGTATCTGTGACCCATTTTTTAATAAACCGGGTGAATCAACTTTGTCAATGCAAGAAGAGGATCAACTGCTTGAGATCAGAAAAAATGGTGGCTTTAAAAGTGTGTTTAAGACAACTTCTAACCTCTACATGTTCTAGATTGAAGTCAAAGCAGAATATCCTGAGATTGCCACAAAAACACTGAAAATTCTGGTTCCATTTCCAACAGCCTATCTTTATGAAGCAGGGTTTTCTGCAGTGACATCAACACAAGATTACAGAGAAGAATAGACATACGCATTGGGTGTCATTGTCTCCCATCACCCCCAAATGAAACTGTCTCACTACAGTAAAAGGAGTTCAGGGCTCCCACTGGTTCTGCATTATGGTGAGTTGACTAATTATTTAATTATATATTACAATGCAATAATAACAGAAATAAAGTGCACAATCAATGCAATGCACTTAAATCATTCTGAAACCATTGCTCCACCCCTTATACCCTAATCTGCAGAAAAATTGTCTTCCTCAATACCCGTCCTGGTGCCAAAGTGGTTGGGGACCTCTGTCGTAGCATGATAATATCAAGATCTAGCCATTTTGTCACAAGTGACAATATTTTATCTTTTCTAATAGTTTAGTAATATTCCATTGTGTCCACAACTAAGACATGTAATATAAAAAAGATGAAACAGAGGAAAAAATTATAGAATGCTGCCAAACTGAAACAACAGACAGAAACACAAGAGCAAAGAAGCAGAGACACTGAGTGACCAGAAACTAAAAGATAAAATGACTATAGGAAATCCTCATATAGCATTAATCACCCTAAATGTAAATAGTCTGAACTTACCAATAAAAAGACACAGAGTAGAAGATTGGATCAAAAAGAAAACCCAATCATACACTGTCTCCAAGGGATACATCTCAGGACAAAGACAAATATTAGACTCAAAATGAAAGGATGGAACATGATACTCCAAGCAAATGGCATCCAGAGAAAAAAGAAGATGTATCCATACTTATATCTGACGAAATAGACTATAGGATAAAAAAGGTAACATGAGACAAAGATGGGTACTTAATAATGATAAATGGAACATACATCAAGACATAACACTTATCAATATATATGCTCCCAATGAGGGAACACCAAAATGTGTAAGATAACTACTAAAATAAATAAAGGGAGAAACTGACAAACACACAATTACAGTAGGGGACCTGCACACTTCATTGATGGCTATGGGCACATCATCCAAACAGAAAATCAATAAGGAACTACCAAGTTTCACTATTCCATATTTACTCCTTAAAAAATACAACTATACTCTGGTTCTCTTGTTTATTCTCTATTCCCTTTCAACAATTCTCTTCTCTCCCTCTATGAAAGAATAACATTTATTCCCCGCCTGTCAGAACCTTTCTATGTTGCACTGTGGTGAACTGCAAAAATTTCTAGGGAACAAAATGACAATTCCAATCATTAGTGTTGAGAGGCCTCCTTCAATCAAGGCATCAAAAACTTGTGGTAGGTTTTATGTCTTTGCATGACTTTTACATACTAAAGTTTAGGACAGTGGGTGGCATTGGAAATAGAATATGTTGCAATATTCTGGATTCAAGTATATTAAAGAGCATGAAGGTAGGATTGATGACAATTTTCCTTTAATTACTTTTCTTTCCAATGACTGCTGTCAAAAACTCATTACACTTGAGGCAAAATGCTTTGCAATTTTTGGCAAAATGTTATATAAAATATTTGAATTCATTTCTCTAAAAATATAATTTGAAAATGTCTTGAATCTATAAACAAAACTATTATGTTTTAATTAGAAAAGTTTGGTATTAATAAAGTATAAATAAAACTAAGAATATCATTTAGTCAACATTGTCTTGGATGCCTCATCCAAATTGTTTGCTCAGTCTGAAAGCTAGAAATTATACTTGACTGTAGGACAGACTTTAATGTCTGTTACTCTATTGATAGTTTTAAAATATTTGATGCCTATTGTTGCCATTAAATTAGTTTCTCCTATTCAAAAAGTACTATACTTTATAAAGAACACATCACAGCAGAGAATATTGTTCAATACATTGTGACAAAAGTTGCTGCGATAAAAGATATGTATCTAAGGTGCCGAGGATTCAGAGATATTTTCCAGTCATTGTCAGTTAATAATGTATATCCACATGCACAGGGGAAAAAATCAGTGTTAGTAATTATGGCATGGGTTGCAATTCTTGCCAAATATTGTCTTAGTAAAGAGGTTCTCAGAATATTAGTGTTATTTGAGTTGATTCTAGCTGGATGGGAACTGCTCAGGTAGATTCTAGCTGGATGGGAACTGCTCAGGTACAAGAATGGTTTCTCACTCGTTCCTGCTCTTTAAACATGATTTTATTTTGGTAATGCTATTTTTTAACCAATCTTTTAAAAAGTACGTGTCAGCTGGAAACTTTACTATTAAAAAACAATAAATTCAAATGTAATCCTAAAATAATAGTGTAAGGTAATGCAAGATTCTACATAGATCTGAAAAAAAAGCAAGTGTTGATGCCAGTGAGTGATTCGCAGGAGCTGGTGAAGTATAGCAGAAGTAATCAATCTGAAAACTGTGGAATGTAGTTAGAAGTTTTAGTAAGACATGAGTTTTATTTATAAAGAGAGTAGTGTAGGAAATAAATATACATTTATTAATAGGCTAGGGATGCTGAGCTGGCTCAACAGATTGAGAACTTGCCTTTCAAACATGAGATCTAGGAATCGAATTCTGACCTCAGCCCATGCAAACCCATATGTTGAACTGCAGCACAACTGGTAAATACTAGGATGGAGGGGAAAGTTCTCACCTCCCATGCTGCTGTGGCCCCCAGTTGTGGTCCCAACCTGCACGGCCCCACGTGCACCTGTGTGGAATGAAACGATGTTACAACTAGTGATGTACAACGATAGAGACTGCTCTGGGCCCTTTCCTTCTCTCTCTCTCTCTCTCTCTCTCTCTCTCTCTCTCTCTCTCTCTGCCTCAACTTCTCTCAAACAAGAAAATAAATGTAAAAATAAATATTTTTTCTAGCTAAATATCCTTAAAAGGCTAAAAAATATTGTGTTTAAATTTCACATCAAGATCAGAGCACTAAAAATAATTTGAACAGTTGAATAAATAATGTTAATCACAGCAACAATAAACATGTTCATTCATTGATATTAGATAAACTTACAGGCCTGTGTTCTGTTACCCTTAATTCCAAACTTCAAAATCTTCTGAAAACCAAAAACATATAACTTATTGGGGAACAAAATCTGATCTGAACTGATGTAGTCTTCATCTTACTGAGTCTGCTATATTATTATATGTTTCATTGCAAAAATACTAATGGGTTTGATTTCAGCTAGATCTAGCTGAAAATGTTATGTGACATATAGTTTATGTACTTATAAACATTCTAATATCTAAACATTCTGAATATCAAAATGTATTTACCCCCATAGGATTGAGAAGAGAAGTTGTTGACCTGCTCAGATCATTAAGGTAAAATAAATTACAGGAATCACTAGCCATCTTTCCATGCCAAAAAGTCCTTTGACCTAGGTTCCCCTGAGGTAATAATAGAGCATGACAGGCTGATGTCATGATACAGTCCATTTAAACTCAGCAAGAAAATGACACCTAAAATTATGTTCACCAATAAAAATCCTGCAAAAATCACTTTTCTGTTTTGTTTTGCTTTTTGAGGTAGTTTCAATCTCCAAAACTCTGGCGGGGGGGCGGGGGGGGAGTTGTTGCAGTTTATAACTACACATTTGTGTAAATTCCACTTTCAAAATATCACAACACCAAAGTGATAGGATGCCGGGATAGCTCAGCAGGTTGAGCAGTTGCCTTGTAATCGCAAGGTCTGGGGTTTGAATCCCAGCCCCGGTTCATGCAAACCCATATACTGAACTATGGCACAACTGGTAACCCCCTTGATGGTGCAGTAGCTAAAATTCTTGCCTCCCCAGTGGGAGGCCCCCAGTTTGATTCCTGCCCTGCACAGCCCCACATCCATCTGTGTGGAATGAAACTGTGTCACAACTAATGTTGTACAACTATGGAGATAGCTCTGAAAACTCTCCTCTTATCTCTCTATCTATCTATCTATCTATCTATCTATCTATCTATCTATCTATCTATTTCATCTTCTTTCAAACAATAAAATAAATTTTAACAGCACCAAAATGTGGAAAACATAACGTGGAACATGAACATATGTTCATCTATTTACTTAGCGGTTATGATGGAATGATTGCAGTGTGATCTACACTGTTCTAGGTGCTGGGCGTGTGGTGGTGACGTGAGTATTTCCCTTGTTTTGGGAGCCAAGAAGCATGTTTTGAACAGCTTCCCTATATCTAGAGGATTTCCTATATTAAGAAACGCACTTATCAAGTTAGAAACCCAAAACTTGCTTTTTTGCTGCTATCCTTGATCTAAGTTCCAACCATGGGACTGAGAGTTTACTAATCAGATGCTCAAGACTGTGGTCCTGGAAGAAACAACTACAAACAGAAAAGAGGTTACAATTCTGTTTTACCTGTTAAGTCAGAGCCCATAGCTGAGGAGTTGGGCTTCCAGGGATAACATGTGATCAGCATGTACACTGTGGTATCGGATTTGGGTGGCAGTGGTGGTATGGCTTTTGGAACATCTCTACAGTGAATGTTTAGCAGTGCACCTAGTGGCTTTGCTTCCAAGCATGATAATCTTGTCCTCTGGAGAGCGACCTACTAGCTTTTAATACAATTATTATGTTTTATGTAACTATGAGTTCAATTCTTTGGCAATGAATAACCATGACTCAGATGAATAATGAAAACAGTCCCTGACTTGATGGGGTTGACATTCTAGAAGGGGACACGAGTAAACTAATAAACTGATCAGCATCAAATATAGAATGAAACTATTTAAAAAAAATAAAAAGAATATGAGTAGATCTGAAGCTATTTTAGAAGGCATGAGAGTAAGGTCAGAACTCCCAGAGAAGATGACATTTAAACCTAAGTAAAATCTAACTGAAGAGAGGAAGTGAACTATAGGAATATCAGGCAGAGAAATAGTAAAAAACAAGGGTACTGCAATGAAAACTTGCTGAGAATATTTGAAGAACAGAAAGAAAGTAGTATGACTGAACTGAGTCAAAAGAAATGTAGAGGAAATGAAGTGAGAGACAGCCAGCAGATATAAGTCTTTATAGACAGTGTTTAGGACTGAAATGCATATACATGTTTAATGGTGACCAGATTTTAACATTGGTAAAGCGGGACACCATTGACCGGGTGGTAGGAGGTTCTTGATTAAAAATTTGGTCTATCTCCCGCCGTTCCCTAGCTTGTCGTGCATTCTTTCCAAAGGGGTAGGAGGTTCTTGATTAAAAATTTGGTCTATCTCCCGCCGTTCCCTAGCTTGTCGTGCATTCTTTCCAAAAATTGGGACTTTTTTAAAACGCTGTGGGACGAGGGACAAATTGTTAAAAATCAGGACTGTCCCGCCAAAAGCGGGATGTCTGGTCACCCAGTAGATTGTGTAAATATGTATAAAACACAGAGAAATGTTATTTGAGTCTTTATTTATTGCATTTCACAAAATTTGTGGAATAAATTTAATAATATTAATCTAATACCTACTAATGAATGTGACAGGTCATTATAGAAAGGTTAGTTTTTGTTATTTATGAGTTAATAAAATTTTAAAATAAAGATATATATTACATAGTAGGATGCAAATTTTGTGTGAATTTTAAAGTTATAACAGGAAGACCTAAGTATAGTTTGTGGACAATTTGGAGTAATTTTCCCAATTTCCTTTTGATATAAGTCTCCTGCTTAATATCTCCTCCAACTAGGTATACTTAGTAGGAAAAGTTTGATAAGAACTACATTGATAAGTGATGTGCAATCAGAAGAGTGATTTGAAATATGAATTAAAGGATATTCACAGATTCCCCTGACTGTTTAAATCAACACGGTTTCATGAAAGAGGGTGGACTTTCAAATCATTTAATCCTGGAATGAAATTTTGCTCTGATGTTCACTACCCACGTGCCCATGAGAAAGTTACTTTAATGCTAAACACTTCGATTTCCTTATCTATAAAATTAGGGAAAGTAAAATGTATCTTACAAAATTGTCATAATTATTAAGTGAAATTAGGCAGTATCTCTAAGGAGCAAACTAAGATGCTTCCCATAAATTACACAATTACACATGTTAATTTTCTTTTCTTTAAATAGCTATGTTTTTATTTCTTTGTTATTCAGTATGCATGATAGCACAAAAGCTGCAAGAGGAGCGCAAGGAGAAAAAAGATGCCTAGAATAATATTTTATCCTAATAACAACAATAGAAACAAAATAGTTAACAAGAAACCCTTCTGTGCATTTCCATATCTTAATATTTTTATCTTTAGAGCTTCATGCTTATTGATAAAATCCATAGATTTTGAGTATGTTTTGTACTTACCATCACCTTAGTGTTCCCTATGTTTCCAAAGCGCCTGGAGATATAGAAGCTGATAGAACTAAATCAGCACTTAGGCTGTGAGCCTGTATAGCATATCACTGCACTGAATACTGTAGACAACTGTGATGCAGTGGTAAGTGTACGTGTATCTGAACATACGTAAACAAAGAGAGCATACAGTCAAACTATAGTACAAAAGATGCTGTGTGTATGCCCTGTGGGAGGGGTCGAAAGAGGCCCAGAGAGGTAAAGCTTGATATAAGAAATAATAAAAGAGAAAGGAGGATGAGAGAGGAGATGTAGATGGTGAGAGAGAGGGAGAGGGAGGTGAGAACGGGACTGGTAGGAAAGAGAGAAAGAGAAAGAAAGGGAATTTCTGAGCATGGATGTGTTTGCCTGTGTGTGTGTTTGCAGAGGCTGGTGTGGGTCGGTGGGAACGGGCTCCTGGACTCCCCTCATCCTTAGCCTTCCCCTTTGCTTCCTGCGCCCAGACAACTCTGGGCCCACCACTCTCAGAATTTTTAGGTCTTCTTCACTCAAACTCCGTTGTCTTGAAAAGACTGCTAGCATTGATGTATTACCATTCTCAGAAAAATTTGAGGTCTTATTTTTAATTAGGAAATTGTGGTTTAAGGATACCGTAAAGAATAGAATAAGGATATTACAATAGGAATACCATAAAGAATCACTAGGTAAGAGATCTCAAATATCAGTCAGAAGGGTGTGTGTGTGAGTGTGTGTGTGCGTGCGCGCGTGTGCGCGTGTGCGCGTGTTTTCCAGCCTGTGGGCCTATGAACCTTGCATAGAGCATCACAGAGATGCTGAGAATGTAGACATTGTTACATTTGGCTATGCAAGAGGGCATATATTTTGTTGTTGAATACTGGTTTACAGTAACCTTTATAAAATTAGATGTAAAGAAAGTTTAACAGAAAAATAATACCACTTTTTCGGTTTGTTTCATAAATCAGGAACAACTTGCGAATGTTTGAAAAGAGTTATAAAATGTGTTATTTATTCTTGAGGAACTCATAAAACATTGACAACAGAAGGGAGAAAAAAGCTATGCTTAAAATAAAAACAAAGCACACATATCACATAAGAAAAACTATTTCAGTTTTTAAAACCCAAGGTATTTGTTCGTGATGGTGTTGGTGATGGTGATATATGTATTTGTGTGTATTTTAAATTATAAATGACTTTAAAATCCTTGCACCTTAATTACTAGAACTGCAGTCTTTTCATGTGGAGTTTCACCACGCTATGTGTGAAAAGACTAATGAGAGGGTAAAAAGACTTTACAGGTTCCCAAGAAAAAGAAATCATGAAATAAATCCATTTGATTGTAAGTGGTACTGAAGCCTCATTGAAATGGCAAGGAAATTATAACTTTTCCAAAGAATACAAAGTTTAAACCAGCTTAAAAATAGCCCTGTGTGAAGACATCGCAACCAAAAACAAAGGTGAAGAAATAGAACCCTAGCTCCTACCTTCCTGCTGGAGTAATTTTATGTCATTGGTACCATGTATTTTGTTTCTCTAATAGCTCCATGGAATCTAAAGATACCCTCCAAAGTGCCCACACTATTCACAGACAAGTAAGTCCCCATCTGAAGGAAGAGATCCTTGTCTTTTCTTAGCAAACATCGTAAGGGCCCTCGTGACTGTGAGCAATCATTTGAGGGGCCAAGAACAGCTTTCTATTTGCCATGGGTAAGTTGAGCAAGAGTTGTTGGAACTCCAGCCCATTAAGCTGATGTCTCTAGACTAAGTAGCAGGATGAAAACAAAGCAAACCCCACCAATCAACTAACATTTTTTAAAAATTGTATTATATTGTAAAGTGCTAGTTGAGAGAAATTTTTCATTTCTTTTTCTTTTTTGGTGGGGGAGGGTGTCCTTTGGGAGAAGCAGGAAACTAAACCAAACATTTAAAAAAGACACAAGTAGCATGACCTTGCTGTATTACAATAGCTGCTGTTTCAGTCAGTGTAGCTGTCCTATAGCAAAGTACCATAGACTGAGAAATTTGTTTTCTCCCAGTCCTGGAGTTTGAGGAGTCCAAATCAAGTTACCGGCCCATTCAGTTTCTTATGTAGCTCCCTTCCTGGTTGTCTTATGCCTTCACACTGTATTCTCACATGGCCTTTCCTCAGTGCACGCACGTGAAGAAAGAGCAACAGAAAGAGCAAGAGCGAAAGCGAGAGCGAGAGCGAGAGCGAGAGTGAGAGAGAGAGAGAGAGAGAGAGAGAGAGAGAGAGTCAGATCTCTCTTCTTCCTCTTATAAAGCCACGAAACCCCTCCAGGGGTCTCCAAACTACGGCCCACGGGCCGGCCCTCTCATTCGGCCCATGGAGACCTTTTTATCTGAATAAAATAATATTAAATAAATAATTAAAAACAACATCTATGTTTTGATTCTTTTTTATTTGGACCTCGAGTGTGTAGTCGGTCCCCAAACTGCTGTTTGATAGTTAATGCGGCCCGCGGGCTGAAAAGTTTGGAGACCCCTGCCAGATTGGGATGCTACCCTGATAACTTCATTTGGGAGAGAGGGAGGCAGAGCCAAATATATGGTGATAGAAGGAGCTGATGCTGGGTGGTGAGACGCAATGCAATGCATAGACAAGGTACTGTAGAATTGTACACCTGGAACCTATGTAATTTTTACTAACCAATATCACCCCAATAAATTTAACAATAAAAGTAAATAAAAACATAAAAGAATAATAATAAATAATAACATAGAGAAATGAAGGTTAAAGTTACAAAAATGAAACCTTTCATATTATCAGTTAGGATACACTCACACATATACAGACACACAAAAACTCACCTGTATTTTAGTGCCTTCAATATGTAATTTGGCAGATTCAAAAGTATTTGTTCCTTAAATAGGTTACATTTAGTGGGAATGATATTTAATACCTGAAGTGGTTATAATACAAAGTAAACTATAATATTTGAATAAGCACAAATTCAATCAGAATGTTAAATAAAGGATAAAATTAGTAATGCATTATAATAAATGGGGACTGCAGAAGTCTTTATGAAAAGTTTGCATACAAATTAGATATTGCAACACTCTTAAGTACCTTTATTAAGAAGTTTGGACTTCAGGCAGCAACTAATGGGAAAGATGAAAATTTTTTTCCTTTTTCTTTTTTTTTAAGTAGTGAAGTCATCTGACAACTATTTTAGAAAGATTAAGTTGATGGTGGTAACGGAAAGAGACAGAAGTTCTAGAATTAAAAAGCTGCTGCAATCATTTGTCCATGAGAGATAAAGGAATTTGTTTTGTAGTGGTGAAAGTAAAAAAGAAGACAGATAAAAACATGATAGAGGTAGAATACATGGACTTTGAAGACAGAAAAGCCATGGAATGGTGGGCGGTGGTCCTGTGGGAGGGAACAAAATACATCAAAGAAGGAAAGAGGATTCCAAACATCTCCCATGCTGTTTTGTCTTGGGGGAGAAATAAAATCATAGTTTACTACATATTCATCTCTGTTAGGTGGCAGGTAAAGATACAGAACTAAAAAGCCATATAATTTATAAATTGGATCTCCTGACTTTTGATTTCAATAATTAAATTTCTTATTGTTCAGTTTATGTATTATTATTTACCATATTCATCATCTGTTGTCAGTATCTTAATAATTTAATTATTTATTACTATATCCACCAAATGGAAAAAGAAAGGGTGGCAAAATAGAACTAAAAGTAGTCACCTTAAAAAAAAATTAGTCGGGGATGCCGTGATGGCTCAGTGGGTTGAGCGCTAGCTTTGCAGCTCTGGGGACATAGGATCGAATCCCGGCTCTGGCCTGTGTGGACCCATATGCTGAGCTGAGGAGTGCCCCCAGTTTGGTTCTCGCCGGGGTGGGACCCCGGCCCGGTTCCTGCCCTGTGAGGCCCCGCACCCACCTGTGGAACAAAACTGTGTGGAGGGATCAATGATGTGCAGCTATGGAGACTGTTCTGGGCCCTCCTCCTTCTCTCTGTCTCTGTATCTCTCTCTCTCTCTCTCTCTTTGTCAAAAACAATAAAAATAAATCTTAAAAAAAAATTAGCCACCTTTGTTACTTGCCAACAATATTCTGAAAAAGTTAATACGGTGTAGGTTTATAAATTGGGTTAATATATATCCTACGTTAGCACTATACAATTTAGAGATGAATATAATTAGGAGACTTACTGTATTTGACCTTGGGAAACCTGCACAACTTAGAGTTTTGTTCACCTGAATTTAAGATTTCAACAACAGGCAGAAAAACTTAGAAAAAGCTCAATTGCTCATACTATATAGACTTATAAAAATAAAATTCTTTTTAAAATTTATTAAACTTGTCAGGGTGACATCAGTTAGCAAAATTATATAGGCTTCCAGTGGACAATTCTATAATACATCATGTATGTGTTGCAATGTGTACTGATGACCCAGAGTCAGTTCTCCTTCCATCATCATACACTTGATGCCCCCTCCCTCCTACAGCACCTCCTCCTCCCTTATCCTTGGATAACCACCTCAAGCTTGCTCAACCTGCGGCCCATGGGCCACAGGCGGCCCAGAGCAGTTTTGAATGTGGCGCAACAGAAATATGTAAACTTTCTTAAAACATTATGAGATTTTTGGCTTTTTTTTTTAGCTCATCAGCTATTGTTAGTGTTAGTGTATTTTATGTGTGGTCCAAGACAATTCTTTCTCTTCCAGTTTGGCCCAGGGAAACCAAAAGGTTAGACACCCCTGCATAACTAAACTATTATCTGTGTTCATGAATTTCTGTGCCTTTGAATGTTTATCTTGTTCCTTTATTAATTTTGGTTTTATATACCACATATGAATTCATGTGAAATAATGCCATTTGCTACAACATGGATGAACCTTGAGATTATCATGTTAAGGAAAATAAATCAAACATGAAAAAAAGAGTCAAGAATCATATAAAATTCTTATATGTGTAAAAATGTGAAATTATTCTTTAGAGTCTATTTCTTTGTAATAAATCTCACCTGGAAATTATTCCTGAAAATAATAGACTCTTCACAGTCATGTGTATATATTTAAACATTACATTGTTATCATAATATAATAAATTAAGAAAACAATCAAGTACTGCTTACTTAACATATACTATAGGAAGGACCTGTAATTTTTAAATTTTTTTCTAATGAATTATTTGTGATAAAAATAATATAATTTTGTCTGAAAAACGTCGTTATTTATAACTATAATATAAAGAAGAACTAAGTTGGATGTTAAACAGTTATGTGTCACCAAACTTTTTAGAGATCACTCAGTAACTTGTAGAATTCTTGGTCCTTTGGGGTAAGTAGCAAAGGGACCTTCATGAAGGGTATTCTTGGTTATAACGATATGAATGGGGCAGAGGATATAATC
>PVKE010028303.1:0-21010 GCA_004027555.1 Craseonycteris thonglongyai | reverse complement strand
TATGTTCTCTTGGACAAAACTCAGTCATATGGCCCTTCTAACTGAAAGGGACTCAGAGAATTTGGGAAATGTGTCCAATTGTATAGCTGGGAGGATGGGGTAACCAATTTCTTGAATGGTTAGCCAGTTTGCCATACCCATATAATTTATCTCTCTCTTATTGAGGGTCTCAATAAAGGTGTTGAAGAGATAAATTAGCTCGCAAGAACTTAAAGTTATCCGTGCACTGGTTGTCTTTGTGTCCTTAATTCCATAACTAATTATGAGTGTTAAAGTTTCCTCTAGATCCTCCCTTACTGGAAGTAGGCAGACAAATCAGAACAAAGATATTTGGGATTAATTTGGAAGAAAATTAGGTCCAGAGATTGACTGCCAAGGAGAACATGAGAAAAACTGTCCAAAGAAAGAAACCAGCTCACAGGGTAAAGGACTTTCTTTCCTTGTCTTCCCAACTTCAAACTGAAAACACTTGACTGTCAGTCTTCTATCAGCATTTCCTGCTTTCTATCATCATTGTTAATGTGTACCCTATTTATTCTAGACCCTAGATTCCTTCAAAGTAGAAACCATTTGCCTTATAGAATGCCCAGGACATGGTTGAGGTTCAATAAAGATTTTGCTGAATAAATTAATGAAATGGTAGAAATGCCATTCTCTTCAATAAATATTTAATGAATGCCTGGGCGTCAAACACCACACTGGGTGCGTATATTTAATCTTAGACTTTTAAACACTTTTTTTTTTTTAAGTCAACAATTGGTTTCTCATGTATTCATTAACTGACATTTACTCTGTGTCTTTGGGGTGTCTCAAGGAGAACTAAAGGGAAATCAAAGACAGTTCCTACATCAAGGATAGACTTTTCCCCCCTCAAATTCATACCTTCCACTGGAAACAACAGCCACCAGTACACTGGTTTCAGACCATGTATGAATCTGTAACCTGAGTACTGAAGAGAGGGGAGAATGAATATGTGTGGAATTAACTACATAACAGTGCTCTTGGATACCAAAAATATCTTCATAAGTATTGATTACATGAATGACAAACCTAGGATACAAGCTGTAGCTTGGGCTGGAATGTAATTCATCTCAGGAGTGTAGAAGGCAAAAGCTTTGGAGGTAAACGATTTTGGGTCCTATCTCTGCCACCTTGCAAATTGCATGACCTTGGTCTCTCCATCTGTAAATTAATAAAAATACTACCTGCTTAATAAGGTTAAATAAATTAGGAACACTCAATTGTCAATAGAAACTTTTATTCATGTAAATTGTGCTTAATGCCTCCTTCTAGGTTCAGTGAATATTGCCATTATGCCTAGGGTAGGCCCTCAGTAGAAGTCAGTTGTAGAGAGAAAAAAACCTAGATATTTTCACCTTAAAAATGGAGGATAAAAACTGAGGTAAAAGTGAGACAGGATCATTAGCAAAGCCTACGCAGTTGAGGAGGGGGCCCTATCGATCTTGGTAGTCATGACGCCCATGCCTTGGAATGTAGCACAGAGATAGATGGCCAGGCTACAGGAGAAGATAACACCAGGACACATTGTCCCTGGCCCTTGCAGTAAGCTTGGATTAGGATGCAAGATAAGACGTCACCTGGCTCAGTCTGAACTATAAGACAAACCGGGGGCAACACTTAACAAGTTAGAAATTAACCACAGGCACAGAACAATAGCTTCAAGGCACATAGAAGGTATGTAGGAAAAGCCCCTAAGTGTAGTCAGGTGACCCCTCTCATAAGAGAGCTTTCCTTCTTTCAGCTGGCATTTCATTTTCGGATGTCCCCTCTTTTTTTGCAAGCTTTTAATCCTTCCCTTTGTTTTTTCTTTTCTTTTTTTTTGAACTGAACTGGGGACCTCACCGTATTCGGGAAGCACACCCCATTTCAGCATGTGGGTCCACCTGGGCCGGAGCCGGGATTCGATCCTCAGTCCTCAGGGCTTCAAAGCGAGCACTTAACCCGCTGAGCCATCCCGGCTTTCCCATTCCTTCCCTTTCTTAATACACTTTTGTGCTTCACCTTTCCTGTGGAGTCCGTGCTCTCGTTCTTCGAGGTCATGAGATCACGAATGTCAGACGCCACCGTTCACAATTGTTCCTGCATCAAAAGGGGATGCAGAGGAAAATTATATAAGTAAAACTAAAATTGCTACATTATTTGCTGTAAATTTCCTTGTAAGAATTGAAAGATGTTTAAATTACCTATTGCTAAATAATTTTACTTTAAAAATGAATTGCTATAAATCATAAGATCAGTCTACAAGATTTTGAGGTCAAGAGTAAGAAACTTAGCTTTCCTGAAAAATACATTTATTAAGAAAGGCAAGAAGAAAGTATTATTTGAACCATACTGTCAATGAGCTTTACTGTCAAAGTGGGATTTGGGTGTAGAAAGAAAAACGCTTGTACATACTTATTTAATTAATACTTGCTTTATTAAAATAAATTTAAAACAGTTTTTCTTAAATCTAAGCTCAACTTGGAGTTCTTATTAAAATATTAAGTAGAGTAAAATTTATATAAATGTAAGAAATTTTATTTCTTTAATAACTCATAAAATTGATCAAATTCTCCTAAACATTTAACCATTTGCTCATTTGATTCATCACAGTTTCTTGAACATTTGATAAGAGAGTTGATGTATTTCATTCATCCCCCAATAGGCAGACTTATATACTTGACAGATTTTTCTTAGCTTCCTTGACAACTCATGATGTTAACTTAAACATACTGAAACACAAAATAGTATAGTGATATCAGAAGTTAGTCATTTAACTTTAAAGTATTCAGACTATAGATTTTTATTCACTTCTCATATCATTTTTTCTGCCTTTGTCTATTTTAAAATTATAATTTTACTAACAAAGCTGTTTATTTAGATGAAAACTTGACCAACTGACATGCTATCAAAGAAATAATTAGAAACCTAGAAAGTTAGTGCACATTCTATCATTTGATAGCAATTGTAGTGACTTTTGGTCTGCCCCTCCATTAGGGTCTTTTTCCTTTTAATCAACTTAGTGGAGATATAATTTACATACAACAAAATGTACCCATTTAGACTGTAGAGTTCAATGAGCTTTGACAAATGTATACCGTATTTTCCGGCATATAAGACGACCGGGCGTATAAGACGACCCCCTAATTTTACAGTTAAAACATAGGTTTAGGCCTATATTCGCTGTATAAGACTACCCCCCACTTCCGAGGCTGTAGTCTTATACAGCGAATATAGGCCTAAACCTATGTTTTAACTGTAAAATTAGGGGGTCGTCTTATACGCCGGAAAATATGGTACACCATATAACCACTACCCCAATCAAGATACAGAATATTTTCTTCACCAGGAAGTTTTATCTCATTTTGCCATCTGTCCCAAGCACTAGGTAACCAATTTTTTTGTTATTGGAGGTTAATTTGGCCTATTCTAGAATTTTGTTGAATTGAATTAGATGGTAAATATGTACTCTTGTGTTTAGTTTCTTTTCCTTGTCATATTTTGAGATGCATTTATGTTACCGCAGACTCAAGGGGTTCATTTGTGTGTACACATCCAAGCCAAAAGAAAACACAAGCGGGAGTTTACAGCAAAGAAAGTAAAGGTTTATTTAAGGTGTTGGGGCCAAGTCCAGAGACACAAGTGAGCTAGTGCTCTTAAAAACCTGGCTACCCAATGGCCTCTCGTGGCTACATTATATAAGGGAAAAATCATTAATCATGATTGCTATGGGAGTTGAGGCTGGAGGCTCTACTGATTGATTGGTCTGGGCTGAGGCAGGGAGCAATTGATCATGGCTTCAGATCCTGGTGTCAGTCACAGCATTGTTTGTCCCGGTTTCTGAGGGATGGTGCGGTCTGTGGGGCCACTCAGCTTTCATGAGTCTGGATTTGAAGCATAACTGAGGCAAAGGTGTTAGCTTTGTTTTATTAAAACCTTATTCATTGTTTGAGGTTTAGTTGTTATATTCTAGTCATGGTTAAAGACCTGCAAGTTTATTCTTAAATGAATTTGATGTTGGCCGCAACCTAACATTCTAAGGGCTTAATGATTAAAAGGAGCGGAGATACAGTATATGTAGAAATACAAGGATCTGAGGAAAGAATGCAAGGGTGTCATAGTTCTATCAGGCTAAATAAAGCTAGTTTGAATTAAAGCAGAATGCAGCCTAAAGAAATAAAGTACATGTACCGTTATATTTATGCTGTTGCATATTTCTATAGTTTGTTCTTTATTCCTGAGCAGTATTTTATTGTAGTACATCACAATTTATTTGTATATCTGCTGATAGATATTTGAGTTATTTCTAGTGTGAGGTTATTATGAATAAAGCTTCTACAAATATATATGTACAAGTCTTTGTATGGGTGTTTTCTCTTCTTTTTGGTAAATACCTATTAGTAGAATTACAAGGTCCTGGAGTAAATATGTTTAATTTATAAGAAACTTTTGAACTGTTTCCAAAGTTGTTGTACCATTTTACATTCCCACTACCAGTTATGAGAATTTCCATTTCCTCCGCATTATCACTTACACTTAGTATAACTAGTTTTTATTTTTAGTCATTCTAATAGGTGTGATGTAGTGCCTCACTTATGGCTTAATTTGTATTTTTCTATAAGCAATGGTGTTTAACACCTTTTCTCCTGCCTTTTGGTTGTTTTATGTTTCTTTTGTGAAGTATCTGTTCAAGTCTTTGTGCCATTTATTTATTTATTTATAAGATTTATTGCTTGAGAAAAGGAGAGAGAGAGAAGGGGAGGGTCCAGAGCAGTCTCCATAGTTGTACATTATTAGTTGTGACATGGTTTCATTTTACACAGGTGGATGTGGGGCTGCGTGGGATGTGAAACGAAATGGGGACCTCCTAAATGGGAGGTGAGAACATTTGCTGCCAACTGAGCAGTTAAGTGACCAGTTGCACTACAATTCAGCATATCAGGTTTGCACAGGTCAAATCTGGAACTGAACCCTGGACCTCGTGATTGCGAGGCAAGCACTCAACCACTGAGCTACCCTGGCATCTCCTCTTTTGGCAATTTTTAAAATTGTGTTATTTTCCTTTGTATTATTGATTTATAAGAATTCTTTATATAATGGCACATATATTTTGTCAGATGTATATACTACAAATGTTTAATCTGTGATTCACCTTTTCATTTCCTTAATTTTTTTTTATTTTAAAAATTATTTAATTTTAATTAAGACCAATTTATCACTTTTTTTTTTATAATTATTGCACTTTATGTCCCATCTAAGAAGTCTTTGCCTATTCCAAAGCAATTCTGGAAATATTTTTGAAAGAAAATTTTTGATAATGTATTCAAATTCTAATAGTTATAAAACTTTTCATATATTTTTATTTCTTCCTTTGTCAGTTTTGATTCACTGTTTTTAAGAAATTTGTTCATTTCATTTATCAAATTTGTTGCCATAAAGTTGTAATTATTTTCCTTATTCTTTCAATGTCTGTAGGATCTGTAGTTATGTTTCCTTTTTAATTCCTGATATTCATCATTTGCTTTTCTTCTTTTTATTAAGCTGAGAGAATATCAATTTTATTGATTTTTTTAAAAACAACAACCAAGTTTTGGCTTTGGTGATTTTTCTCTGTTGCTTGTCTTCAATTTTATTAATTGTCTTCGTCTATCTTTTTATTTCCTTCAGTTTTTTGGGGGTTTCACTTGCTCTCTTTTTATCTCCCTAACTTATTAATGTAGAAGCTCAGATCATTGATTTAATTTTTCCTATATAAATATAAACATTTAAAGCCATAAGGGGAAGCTGGGATGGCTCAGTGGGTTGAGCGCTCACTTTGCAGCCCCAGGGACTGAGGATCAAATCCTGGTCCCCGCCCGTGTGGACCCATGTGCTGGGCTGGGGAGTGCCCCCAGTTCAGTTCTCACCGGGATGAGACCCCAGCCCAGTTCCTGCCCTGTGCAGCCCCGCGCCCACCTGTGGAATGAAACTATGTGGAAAAACCAATGCTGTCAACTACGGAGACTGCTCTGGGCCCTCCCCCTTTTCTCTGTCTCTGTATATCTCTCTCTCTCTCTCTCTCTCTAGTTCTCTCTCTCTGTGGAAAACAATAAAAAATCTTCAAAAAAAAAGAAAAGATTTTAAAGCCAAAAAAATTCCCTCTCAGGCCTGCTGTGGCTGTATTCCACATTTTTTGATTTGTTGTGTTTTCATTACTATTCAGTTCAAAGTATTTCCTATTTTCAATGAGATTTATTTTATTTTATTTTATTTTATTTTGACTGGTGGTATGGTGGGCTTGTATTCAACTTTGGTGCATCAGATGTCTGTTTTTCAGAAAGACTTTCTTACTTTTTATGCTTGGGAAGACAGAGCAACCTGGGGAATACTGTTGCCTTTCACTTGTGTTGTTACTGATCTCCGGCTTGCCTGGTTGGTCTGAGGCTACATCTGGACCCATAGCAGCTGCAGTTCCTCTCTGATACTATTCAGCTTCTCCAAATTCTGGACCTGATGTGTGATTAACTCCATGTCCGGCCTCTGATGCCCTTCATCTGAAAGTTCTGAGAGAATGACAGGGGTGCCAATCTGCCCTCATAGATTTCAGCTCCGCCTCTCAAGTTCTGAGTTGTCCTTGCCACTCCTTAGGCCCATGTCACACTAATCTCTTCTTCCTGATTTGCTGCTCTGCTAACTTTAGATTCTATCACCAGACACAGAAACAGTCACCTCATATAGACTGCGTGACCTGCTTTCACATCTGTCTGTAGTCAAATCCTTGCTTCTTTGATAGAACACTGATAAAGAATTTGGTCCTGAAAGTGGTTCCAGGGTCAGAACCTTAAGAATGGGTTCTCTGAATTGGTCCTGAGTTATCTACAACTGGTTTGCTGATTTCATTCGATTTAAACTATTAAGGACCTTGTTTCCAATATTAAAGGAATGTTGGAAGCCCATGATACTCATATGCAATAGCAAATATTACTTCAATAATCCCGTATAAAATACCTGTAATCAAGTGCCTATAGAAGGCAAGGCTTTGGAGGACCTACGTATTTGATGCATAGACCATTTTAGTGGAAATTAAGGAGTATGATGGGGTTGGTTGATTACTGCAAATATGCTAAGGAACTCGAGCAATGAAAATGATGAGTTCATCACTTTAAATTCTTAGTTCAGAGTCCAACTAAGGAATTCCAAATATTCTGTGATTGCCCTAAAATAAACCCTTGTTTTCCATAGCTGTAGGGCCAATTCCAATGTTTGGGGACTGGGGTGGGGGGTGGGGTGGGTGGTACTTCCCCACACCAAGAAGCAATTCAACACCAGCCTTGTAACCTACAATTCAACTAAATTCTGACACTACTCAGAGACAGCATCAAATTCCACAGGTTAAGGGCTCAGTCACCCAAGTTTGCCCTTCACTTCTGATACTAATCACAAGTCTAGGTTGATACCTGTGTTTCTGATTGACACATTCTACAAATGAGAGATTCTCATGACCACCTTCTGGGTTTGGTCAATTTGTTGGAGTATCTCACAGAACTCAGGAAACCTGTTTATGAGGCAGGATAGCAAGCATGAAGACAGGCAGTCAGGGAACGCCTTGGTAGTCATAGTAACCATATCAAAAGATATAGTAAGCACTGAGATCAGGACAACTGATACAGACTGGAATGAGATAACGCCAAGGCCCCTGTGTTACACAACTCCCCAGGTGCAACAGATTTGTGCCTTGAGGGAATAAACCCACAAAAATGTTTCTAGTTTGTTTTAAAATTCCTGGAAGTTTTGGCAACAGAGCAAATCCTATGAAATAAAGATTAATGTATAGGTGCTCTACCTGCACCTAAGCATGTAGACAAACTGTATATGAGAAGTAGCTTTAGCCTGAGTTGTGGGCATTCCATTTTTGGGTGTCCCCTCTCATTAGACAGCTTTGTCTTTCCTTTCAATAAAAGCTCTGCTGATTAACCCTTCCCCTCAAGTCTGCATCCTGTGTGAGACCACAACTCTGGACACCAAACTTTCTGCATCATTTACTCACTAGTTTACCGGTTTATTGCAAAGGATATTAATTAAACAGATACCTAGGGTGGAATCTGAACAAAGGACCTTATGTCCTCATGGAGTGCCAACCTTTTCACACCTACATGCAGCAGGATTCTGGTTCCCCATCCTGAAAGCTCTCCAAACCCTGTTCTTCTGTTTTTTACAGAGGCTTTATGACATAAGCATAATTAATTAAAACATTGGCTGTTAATGATTAATTCAACCTCCTCTCTCATCCCCAGAAATCAGGGGGTGGGACTGAAAGTTCCAACCCTCTAATCACATGATTGGTTCTCCTGACAATCAGCCACCATCCTTAGGTTTGGTTTAAAAGTCATTCATTAACATAACAAAAGACACCTTTATTGCTCTCCACACTAGAAATTTCAAGAGTTTTAGGAACTCTGTCCCAGAAACATGGACAGAGCGAAATATACATTTCTTAATTATAAATCATAGTATCACAGGTATAATATATAGGCAAGTTTTGATGAAACTGGGAATATTAAACCCATAAATTCTGCTGAGCCTCCTTTGCCAATAGGAGAGGAAACTGTAGCAGGCAAAGAAAATTGGAACAACACCATTTAGCATAAAGAGATATGGCATAAGACTAATATGGGTTCAGATACTGGTTCTGAACCCATCATCCCTGTAATTTAGAAATTAAACATTTCCAGTGATGTAAGTAGCTGCCATTATTGAATAACTACTTTGTGCAACAAGACCTTGTACAGATAATATAATAGCCTGTATATGTATTATCTTATCATCTTCCCCCAAAGCCTCTGGGACAAATTCTATATATTATAGATGAAAAATTTGATACTAGGAATGGTGAGTCAATTTGCCTAAAATCAGAAAACAAATATATTCCAAAGTCAGGATTAGAGTTCAGGACTTAAACTCAGGTGTGTTGAATTTCCCAGCCTTTGGTTATACACTAGTATTGATATAGGAATGCAAAATGGCTGCTTGGGGATAAAATGGCCGCCCCGCTGACCACACTTTTCGGCTTCTGTACCTATCTGTGCTTGCTGATTGCGTCCACCCAGGAGCAGCCTCTCAACCCTGCCCCTTCCTTTTGTACCACCTCCCCGCCTTGCTGTATAAAAATGGAAGAAATCTGGTAGTCGGGGCTCAGATTTTATTTATTTATTTATTTTTTAAAGATTTATTTTTATTGTTTTTGACAGAGAGATACAGAGACAGAGACAGAGAGAAGGGGGAGGGCCCAGAGCAGTCTCCATGGTTACAAATTATTTGTTTTTCCACATAGTTTCATTCCACAGGTGGGAGTGGGGACAGGGCAGGGACTGGGCCAGGGTCTTCACCCCAGTGAGAACTGAACTGAGGGCACTCCCCAGTTCAGCATATGGGTCCACACAGGTTGGGGCCAGGATTCGATCTTCAGTCCCCGGGGCTGCAAAGTGAGTGCTTAACCCACTGAGCCATCCTGGCTTCCCCAGGGCTCAGACTTAAGAGAAGGAACTTCTCTGGGCCCGCCAGCATAATAAAAGGTTCTCCAACTCTCCGAGTGCCACGTGGTCTCCTTGGAACTGTCTGTGCTTCTGCAACAGTAGACACTGCTACAATGTGAAGATGAACTGACACATCTGCAAAGCCCTGAGATCAATGTCAGATGGTTAGCTTTCCGTAAGTGCTTGTCATTATTTTTATTCATTCTAAATCCATTAACCAGAGACCTTTTGCTACTTACTTTACTTCCTTTGGGTAATGAGGGTCTTAAAACTGCTCAACAATCACTAGTACCTCTCTCTTTTTCTAGTCTGAAGCTCCTATAATTAATTCCCGTGCAGGAGTGAATGACTAACATCTTAACCCTTCTTCTAGAACCTTGTACAAAATGACAAAATATTAGTCACGAGTTCAACTCTTTAGTAGCATAAGAAGAAACAAATCCAAAAAGATAAGGTGAATTATTTAATGTGACATGTGAGTTGGTAAGCTGTGAGAAGAGTAATAGAAAAAGACCAACTATCACTCAAGCAGGCGTTCAACTCCCTCTGAAGCAGCTATGCTAATATCATGCAGGGCAGCTCCAGTGCTAAACCTTTTTCAGTGCTGGAGTTATGGAAAAAGTAACTAACTCTTGATGAGTGTGAAATCACTTACTGAGTGGTTATGGATAATCCTTACAAAATCCTGTTACTCGAAGTACCATCCTGTAGGAATTCAAGGAATTTGTCAGACTTCTGGATTGAGAGCCACCATGGGAAACTCCTACTCCCTTAGGATCACCCAGCTTCTAGCTACTTGAGTAGTTATTAGAATTTAAGTGCTTATTGATTGAAAAAGACCTATGTTGGGCTCAACCTTATAACTTGGTTAGGACCAAGAATGAGGACTAAAAGTGGTATGGAAATATTTGCTGTCTTCCTCTTCTCTGTGATTCGTCCTGAAGCCACTAGGTGGGGTCAAGGAAGGATGGCTTCATGTCAGCAACAGTGATAGTGAGAGAGGGCTTTGTGCTTCATATACTGTTCAGTATATGCATTACAGTTCAAAATAAATTAAAAAAAAATGTTTTAAAGGTTATTTTTATTGTTTTTGACAGAGAGAAAGAGAGAGAGATACAGAGACAGAGAGAAGGGGGAGGGCCCAGAGCAGTCTCCATAGTTGCACATCATTGGTTTTTCCACATAGTTTCATTCCACAGGTGGGCGCAGGGCTGCACAGGGCAGGAACTGGGCCGGGGTCTCACCCTGGTGGGAACCGAACTGGGGGAACTCCCCAGTTCAGCATACGGGTCCGCACGGGCCGGGGCCGGGATTCGATCCTCGGTCCCCGGGGCTGCAAAGTGAGTGCTTAATCCACTAAGCCATCCCAGCTTCTGCAATAAAATTTTTTTAAGTATATTTAATTGATGTTAAAACAATGTATGAAGAACGCATGGGGTGCTTAGACAGTTGAGGAAGCCCTTCCGAGGGGTGACACCTGAGCAGTGGCCTGAATGAAAAGAAAGAGCAAGCCATGCAGGCATCTGGGGACAAGTACTCGGGGCAGGTCTTTGGTGTGTGTGCTTGAGAAAGAATAGTGAGGCTGTGACTTGGTAAGAGCTGGAAAGTTTATTGAATTGGGGGAAGTTTATAAGGATAGAGGTAAGGAAGGCGAGGAGGCCAGAAGAGGGACAAGGTTCTGGTTGCATGGAACATGAAGGAGTGAATACCAGGAGTTGTAAGTCAAAGGAGAAAGAATTTGATTGTAATGTTTGACAACAGGACTGCAATGTTGGGTTATTCTCAGAAGCATAGAAATCTTCACCCCCTACTACTTATTGGTAATCAGAACGCCTGGGACTTGGCATGGGTCACTGTGTCACCAGCAAACCTACCTTTCCAGGTCTTGTTCCTCACTTGTCAAAGGCAGAGCCAAATTTTCTCTTTTTTTTTTCTCATGAAGTGGTCTTAAATATTAGACATTAAATATATAAATTGATGAATACTATAACTGAGAAAAACTCAGATATTAAAGTTACAGTTACTTTAAAAGCCTGGACTAAGAGCAAATATAATTTGGGAGGAATACTCTATGTTATAGACTCCGAAATTGCATTCTTTAAAGTAGGTTTTCTCTCCCCTATTTTCTTTTGTTTTTCCTGGCTGAGGCTGATTAGTGCCTAGGATTAGACTGTAGGTGGCGCAGTTATACTTTTCCCGCGATACAGCAGAAGCAGGAGCAGTGACATTTAGGTCTAGACAGAGGATGTGCATGGAATCATAAAAATCTTCAGGCTCTGAGAAGATCGTCTACCCCCACCCTTGTCTTTAGAAAATCCTGCTTCCCCAGCAGCTTGGCAGTGATGTTCCTTTAACTGCATTTAAAGCGCCACTGTTCATTCCCAGCCATATATTTTAGGCACAATGATGACAAAATAGACAAAACAAGAGCCCCTCAAAAAAAAAAAAAATCCAACATGTGCATTTCACACTCCCCTCCCCCGTGTGACAATATACCACTCGTGGTGCATCAGGATATCAGCGTGTTTATTAAACGTTATCCTCAGATTCCCACAAAACAGTTTTTAGTCTTAGGTTGAGATTTCCCAGTCTCTTGAGTCCTCACAGAGGGGAAAACATCAGTGGAGGAAGATCTAGACAGATGCAGCCTCTTCATCGGCCCCAATAAAGCTGCATGACAGCTGACCCTTACATAATGTGAAGGTGGAGTGGGGGTCTTAGGGCCCAACTGCCCAGGCAGTCAAAAGGTCAAGAACTTAAATAGGGTGTCTACATTTATATCCGAATTCCCAACCCCTGACCCCTCACATCCCCCTCAACCTTGAACCATGTGCAGTCAATTGACCTATGCAGTTCAAATTCATATTGTTGAAGGGCCAACTGTACTCATGTGTCACCCAGAAGGAGGCATATGAAAAGCCTTTTTTTTTCAATTATATGAAACTTGTACACTCAAAGTTTTTCTTCTTTTTTTTAAAAGATTTATTTTATTGTTTTTGACAGAGAGAGAGAGAGAGAGAGAGAGAGAGAGAGAGAGAGAGAGAGAGAAACAGAGAAGGGGGAGGGCCCAGAGCAGTCTCCATAGTTGTATATCATTAGTTTTTGACATGGTTTCATTCCACACAGGTGGGCGGGAGGTGGGGGGTGCTCGGGGCGGGAACTGGGCCTTCCCTTCCCCCCCCCATCCCATGAGCCAGAGTAAATTGGGGTGGGGGGACTCCCACATGGGAAGCACACTCCAGTTTAGCAAATAGGTCCACATGGGCTGGGGCCAGGACTTGATCCTCCGACCCTGGTCTACAAGGTGAGCATTCAACCCACTGAGCCATCCTGGCTTCCTCCAGAAAGATTTTTATGAGTTAATATCTGAATATTTAATTCTGTTTTTCCATTAGAAATCACAACGTTTCCCCCTCTTTTGGAAAAACCTAGGTCTAAGAGTTTAATTGATAAAGCCACATTTAGGGATGTGGTAAATATGTTTGAATGTTTAAAGGACAGTTTTTTCATGATTAGCTAATAATCACAGTACTCAAAGTAGATTGCAGATGTGGACCAAAAAAAGGGCCACATACTAAACATGGCAAGCTCAGGGCGGGCCAGCCTGGCAGGTTCTACAAACTCAGGGACCAAAAGTAACCACACAGGATGGTCTGAATAAAAAAATTTCTAATTAAAAGCAGGTAGTCACATCCCAGATCTCTAGCTTCCTTGACAAAGATCAATGTTTACCTTAAGTGAGCCTGTCTATTGTCTTTTTGTATCTAAGATCACACACCCTTGAAATGTCAGAATAATCCCTTATCTGGACCTCTCACAGCACAATCCACTGCCCCAGAGCAGGAGACCACAGACCCCTCACTGTTATCTTGTTCCCCGAACATCGAATATGGTGTCTATGTGCTGTCATGTGAATTATTATCTATCCATACCTACTAATCTATTATAAACGAAGTATCTGTCTCTCCAGTTTACATTTTATCCAATCCCAGAGACTTCCCTGCTTTACTTTCTCCCGCCCCCTTTATCTACCACCAGTAAATTCCACGTGACCCTCCTTACAGCTCCCCCTTTGAATCTAATGTGTAAAATAAGCTGCAAAACTGCCATTCTCTCTAGAGCATTTTCTCAATTCATTGAGATTTTGCTTCCTGGCAGTTGTCATCAGCTCAAATAAACCCATAAAAATTCTTCACAGTTTTGGATGTTTCTTGCATGGATACAGAGTATATGTGTAAACTACCCAGTAAACCTAAAGGGGAGGAGAGCCAGGAGCTCTTTGATTCAGATGTCAGACACCTTTGCAATTCAACTCACACCCCGTTCTGCAGCAGGAGAGCAATAGAACACCATTTTAGAAAAGAGCCTACTTATTTTGGAATGAACAAGTTTGGAAGCAGCAGTTGATTAGCAAATGGGAGAACTCACAAGGACCACCTTCCTGAAAGGATGTGAAAATTCTCAAACATGCCTCAGGTCATGCTATTATCAACTAGGTAAATTTGTTCATTCAGTTAGTAGTTTTGAACATCTCGTGTATATTAGCACTGGGTTAGGAGGTGGAATAGAACATGAACAATTAACCAGGAATATCAGTAAAGTAAGATGAATATTTTGATAGGAAATGTACAGAAGTGCTATGAGATTGGACATCGGTAGGACCTAACTTAGCCTTGGGTGAAGAAAGATCTCCCGAAAGGATGCAACACTAACCAGAGATTTGAAGGTGGCGAGTGGGTGGGTTAGTAGAAGAGGGGTCCAGGTAGGAAGAAATGGATGGAGGAAGACGCAGCATGGCAAGAGCATGAACATTAACACTGATGAAGGAAGGTTAGCCTGGCTGGAAGGTAGAATTTTAGAAGACTGGAAAGTGATTGAAGCTTGAGTGCAAGGTTAGGTCAGAGCATAGAGGGGTTTTTTTGCCTGGCAAAGAGGTTTGGTTTTATCCTAAGAACAATCGGAAGACTCTGATGAGCATATTCCATGAAGTGATAGAATATGATCTGTGTATGAGAATGATCATGCTGGCTGCTATGTGGACGTATGAGTGACAAGAGGATATAGTTTTGGAAGTTAACAGCATATAGATATTAATAAAAGCCATGAGAGGGATGGCCCAGAGAGTGTGTATTGAGTGAGAGAAGGACCAAGGACAGGATCCTAAAGAATATTTGAAGGCCAAACAAAAGAAGAGAAACCAATAAAGAAACTTGGGAGGAGCCAGAGAAATGCGATTAAGTAGTAGCATATTGCATTGTAAGAACCAAGGAAAGAGGCTGCTTCTAGAAGCAGGGACCTGTCAGCGGTGACAAATGTTGACCAGTAGCTAAGCAAACAAAGGACGAAGGCTCATTAACACAGGGAAGTCATGGGTGATTAGCCAAGCAGTTTCAGTAGGGTAGGAGAAGCAGGAGTTAGATTACAATGGGATATGCAGGGAATGAATGGTGAGTAAATGGACGTGGATCTTCAACAGCTCCAAATGTAAGAAAAAGATAGAGCCAGGAACGGACGGTAGAGGATTGGGTCAAGTGTGGGGTGTTTTATGAACAGGAGAAATTTAGAGGACATTTAATTCCTACAGGAAGTGATAGCTTGAGTGGAAGGGTTCAGGGAAGTCCAGATGGATGGAGGTTATTGAGCAGGATGGAGAGGCTGAGACCTGGAGCGAGGGTAGAGCAGCAGCTTTGAATACGAGAAGGCATGCGCTCCTGCTGTCCCAGGAGCAACGAGGGACAAAGTCAGTGTTGATCCTGGGACACTTGTGTGTTTAGTGGCGAGAATTTGAGAGTGTTCCCATCTGGTGACTCATTTTCTCTGTGAGGAAAAAGGATATAAGGAGTACCTGTTTCAACACCCCCATTGTGAAAGTGTAAGATTCCTGTTAAAGAGGATGTTTTAAAAAAGCATTCATGAAGTTGAGCAACAAAATTTTTAAGAGGCTGTATTTTAAAAACAAGTTTATATGATGTCATTATGCAGAACCCAATGTTCTGAACCACGAAGAGGTAATCCTGCTCACCGGATCATTTGTGGTATCGTTCTGAGAGAAGGATGCACCTGTCTTCTAGAAAAGACCTAGCAAGCAGTAGGAGGGCTCCTACATGGAGAGAACCCACAGTCCCTTTGTTATAGTTCAGCCTATAGTTTTCTCTATTTTCCACCCAGATACATAGACAGGAAAGTTCCCCCTGGTAATCACGATAATACCCCTCTGATCTTATCTCCGTGGGATTCTCTCTGTTAAAAGTCCCTTGCATTAATTGTCCTTTACAGTAAGGTGGGACGATTCACTCAAAACCCACAGCTGTGTAAGGGCACAGAAGCGCCCCCGCCCATTCTAAACCAATTATTGTGACTTCGGGTTTGGGGTGCAGTCTTGGAAGCCATACTCATGTGGGCTCTACTCCAGACAAAGTGCCAGGAACTACTGACATTGGCCCATGTCCCTTTGTTACGTGGAAGTACGTTATTTACAACAGAAAGAAAACAAAGCATTTGGGTGCCGGGGGAGCTCCATGGTTGAGCACTTGCCTAAGAATTACAAACTCTGGGGTTCCCTTCCCGGCCCCGCCCGTGCAAACCCATAGGCTGAACTGTGGTGCAACTGGTAACCACTGGGATGACTCAACAGTGAAGGTTCTCGCCTCCCATGCAGGAGGCCCCTGGTTCAGTTCCAGTCCCACGCAGCCCCACAACCACCTGTGTGGAAGGAAACCATGTCACAGCTAATGAGGTACAACTATGGAGACTGCTCTGGGCTGTCCCCTACCTCCACCCTCCTTCTCTCAAAACCATAAAATAAATCTTAAAAAAAAAAGAAAAGAAAAGAACACGAGGCTGGACTCTCTTCTTGAAAGACACTGCCCTGGTTCCTCAAGCATCTTGCAACTTACAGGTACCTTGAATCCCACGGGCCGCTGTTGGCTCTACCAGGGCATGCCATCTCTTCACCATCCTTTTCATCCTTCCTGGTTCCACTTCAGGCCAGGACCCAAAGGCCATTACAGCTCATGGTGTTGAAGTAGCCAGGAGTGGCCACCAAGGAGGTCACTCTCATATGCTTCTCTCCCTCTCTCTTTTTTTCTTTCTCTCTCTCTCTCTCTCTCATTAAAAGCCAGTGAACTATATTCATCTTCTTGAAAGGCCTTCTAATCAGTCCTGCCTACTCCTGTTATCTCATTCTCCTATCCTTCATGTATTTAATTAAATACATGAATGTCAATGATGCAGGAACAATTGTGAATGGTGGCATCTGATGTTCGAGGTCTCACAAACTCCAAGAATGAGAACGTGGACTCCACAGGAAAGCTGAAGCAGCAAAGTTTATTGGAAAGAAGGAAAGCTCTCTGGCATGAGGGGACACCCCAAAGTGGAATGCCCAGCTCTACACTTAGGGGCTTTTCCTACATACCTTCTATATGCCTTGAAGCTATTGTTGTGTGCCTGTGGTTAATTTCTAACTTGTTAGGTGTCATACCTAGTTAGTCACACAGAATAGGTTCAGACTGAGCCAGGTGATGTCTTATCTTGGATCCAAATCGGGTCTTACTTGAGAGCCATGGACAATGCGTCCTGGTGTTATCCTCTCTTGCGCCCCACCACCTGACCATCCTATCTCTGTGCTACGTTCCAAGGCGCAGATGTCATGACTCCCGAGACTGCTGCAACCCACCCCCCACCCACACCTGAACTGCCTGGGTTCCACTGCCTACCCTGTCTGATCGGGCTTACCCTTGCTTGGTGCATCTTAGGTATGTTTTGTATGTACAGTCATTACATATTCTAAGGAAAGGTAATCACCTGGTAGGAAGAGTCCTTCAACAAAAACACGAAGTAGATAAGCTGATGGGGGCCATGAGACAGCCAGCACGCTGCAAGCAGCAGCCCTGGAGGTGGGGGCCTGCTTTTGGTAACACGGTCAGGACAGGCCTCTTAAGAGATGATATTAACCCTGAACCCAAAGGATGAGAAGCCAACAACCACTGGAAAGGGGAGGAAGAATTGTTACATGAACAGAAAACTACAGGTAGGAGGTTCTGAGGTCAGAAAGCGCAGCTGGTTCAGCCCTGCCAGGAGCTGACAGTAGAAGAGGACTACTTTGTCAGGGACTTGGGAAGTGAAGAGGGGAAGCACTTTGTAAGAAGTGTGATCCTGTCTCACCTACTGCCTCCTTGGGCTACTTCAGGAGCCCATTCCAAATGCTCTCAGAAAGCACCAACCTACGTATTTCACAGTATAAAAATTGATATGGTATTAAAGCCAACTGGGAGTTTGGGTAGAGTGTTGGCAATTTATGGAAGGGCATTTCAGGCTCAGATACCTGAAATGGTAACTGGAATTGCCTTATTTTTAATGATCCATCTCCAGCTTTTAGTATAGAAGATGGTTACACCTCAGATCACTTTGTAGCAGGAATCACCTTGAAATTCAACAGCTGGAGGCACCTTTAATATAAATACGTATCAGGCTTCCTTTTTTATGACAAATTGCAAAACAGTCATCTCCAGAATTTTCTCTTGATCAATTTTCTTCAGTGTTTTTAAAAATGAGACTTGTCTTAAAAAACAAAAAAAAAAAACAATTTAGAAGAACTGTCTGCAGGCTAAGTGAAATGTTTTTGGAGCAATTTGACATCATTAACACCATTGTTAGGCTCAAATCAAGCTTCTTCTTTGGTTAGGTCACTGTGACCTGTGTGGCTGGCTCCTCTGCAGATTATCACACACACCTCTCTCCCCATCCCTTCCTCACCCCTGCACTTCCGGAGAGATGTGTACTCACAAACCACAGAAACTGAGCAGCGCTGCCCTAAAAGTTCTATGCCTCCCCCGCCAACCTTCCCCCACTAGGGCCTCAATGGTCTGGGGAGGGGCAGCCTGCTGTTTCCGGCCTGAGATGTGAATGTCAGTGCCCAGCATTTACTCGGAAAGAAACGACTTCTATGTCTGGGGTAGTTAGTGTGCCCGCTCCCCTTACTGCCGGCTCCTCCCAATCCCCCTCATTCCTCTGTAGCCCTTCTACTCTTTCTCTTCAGTAGAACGAATTATCCGCTCACTTCACTGACTTTAACAGCAACTACTGGTAATAGAGACTTTGAGAGGAAATAGCTCAATCACCTTCCTTCCTGGGTCTTTAAAACATGATCATAGTAATAACAAAAGAAACCACTCCCTCCCCCATTTACTACTGATTGAGTTAATATATGTAAAGTACTTCTTAATGCCTGATATGTCATATATTAAATGACCAATATATATTAAATATCAGCTATTAGTATTATAATCAATATCATGTATTAAGCATTACTATGTTCCAGGCCCTGTGCTGAATATTTTTCATATATAATCTCGTTTAATCATTGAAAGAAACCCATGAGGTAGCAGACACTTCTACACCCATTCCATAGATGAGAAAATGAAGACTTTAAGAAGTCAAGTACCCAAATTCACACACCTAATATATTTTGAATCTGGGATTCAAATCCAATTTCAACAGCCTTCATGTCTATCTTGTAAGTTGATTGTATTTGTGGTCAGGTGGAAATGATTTAGGGGTAGTCCATGTAAAAGTTTGGGGGATCATCAAACTGGGAGATTCCCTTGGACTTGAAATTTCTATCATGAAGACTTAGATGGTTTCTTAAACATGAAATGCATCTGGGTGGGGGTGGGGGGAGGAACAGAAGAAAGAAAAAACATTTATGAAGTATACATTTGTACATTTATACTTATTGAGTATATGCATTTATTTACACACACACATGCACACTCCTGAGGATGTTGTATTAGCTCTTTTTTAGAGGCAAATTTGCACACGGCCACCCGCTTCATTAGTGGTTAATTTAAAATGCAAACCCAGGCTGGTCTGGCCTCAGAGCCCAGCCTCCTGCCTGGGACTCCAGGGTTGTACACTATGTTCCAATTCCGTAGCATTATGGCACTGCAAGTGCTTTAATAATACTTCCCTATTTTCCACTAAGACACTAAAACATCTTATCAAAGGAGGTCAAGGAACTAGCTTCCTTAGAGACTAGTCAGTGAAAAGGCTAGACAGTTGCGTGGGGGGGATGGGCTTTCAATGCAGAACTGCCCAGAAGTGTGAGGATGTAATGAGCTGACCTCTCAGAGCCTTTCCGGTCCCAGCCCTCCAGGATTTATTTGCCAATGAAAATGTCAAATGCTGTCTTCCATGAAATGATGTATGATACTCTGAGTGCATTCCCCACTCCCACCCCCACCTCCTTATATCTGATTAAAGAGCAAAGATTAAATCAGTGGAAAGAAGCAGTGGAAAGAAGGAATTTTCCCACGAGTGATGAGGTTTTCCTGAGACAAGACCACAGAAGTAGAAGGCGTGAAGGGAAACAGAGTGGGAGGGGAGGGCCGAGCTGACGTATGCATAGAGTGGGTGAATGGGACAAAATACAGATGCAATTGAACTATAAGGCCTGTCATTTGCATTAATCAACAGGCATAAAGTGTAAACCAGGTCTCTACTTTTGAAAAGAATACACTCTCAGGGAAGCCGGGATGGCTCAGTGGGTTAAGCGCTCACTTTGCAGCCTCGGGGACAGAGGATCGAATCCCAGCCCTGGCCCGTGTGGATCCATATGTTGAACTGAGGAGTGCCCCCAGTTTGGTTCTCACTAATTGAGACCCAGGCCTGGTTCCTGCCCTGTGTAGCCCTGCACCCACCTGTGGAATGAAATTATGTGGAAAAACCAATGATGTACAACTATGGAGACCTCTCTGGGCCCTCCCCCTTCTCTCTGTCTCTGTCTCTGTATCTCTCTCTCTCTCTCTTTCTCTGTCAAAAACAATAAAAACAAATTTTAAAAAAGAAAGAAAAGAATACACTCTCATCAAAGGACCTAAATTAATGCATTTGAAACAAGTGGAGAACCCTTCATTTCTAAGGAAGAGATAAAATGTCAACCTTGAATCAGAACTTACTTGTTCAATAAATATTTATTGAGTGCCTGCTCTGCTGGACAGCATTCTGGGTAAAAGGGAATGATACAGAAATAAACCAAACAGTTCTAAATCACTACCCTACTTGGGCGGCAGAAAATAAACAAGACAAGTAAGACAAACAGTATTCTAGTCAGCATTGAATGCTACATAGAAAAATAAAGCAGAGAAAGGTAGGAGATTTTAGCGGCAGCAGTAGGCAGTTGTATGTTGCAAAAGGTGGCCAGGGTGCCTCCCCGAGAAGGACACACCTAAGTAAAAGAGTTGAGGGGACAAACAAAGAAGCAATAATGACATCTGGCCGAGGAGCATTCCTGGCAAGGAATGTCAATGAGAGGTCCTAAGGTGGGAGTGACCTGGTGTCCACTCCAGGCCTAAGAAACAGTGAGGACTGCCGTGGCTGAGTAGAATGTGCAGTCAGAATCCCTGAGGGCCAGGCTGTGTAGCGTACTGAAGGGATTTGAAAGAATTTTGGCTTTCACGTCGAGGGTGATGGGAGCCACTGAGGGCTACTGAGCATCTGAC
>PVKE010028302.1:0-21013 GCA_004027555.1 Craseonycteris thonglongyai | reverse complement strand
ATTGGATGTTTTGTGTAACTTTGTCATAAAAACCTGGAATGATATTACTGAAGAAACAGTAATCAGGTCTTTCAAGAAGTGTGGTATATCAAATTCTTTGGACGGTATGGAGGATGACTTCTTGTGGCAAGATGAAGGGGAAGCCGAAGCTGAAGCCACACCATCTGATTCGGAATTTGATCCATATGATGACTGTCTTCCAAATGTACCACAAGAGGTCATTGATGAACTTGTGATGTCAGAAGAAGAACATGATGAGGATTTTGAAGGATTTTAAGCTCACAATGCTCCTCTGCCTAGAAAAACCTCTTATCATCCCAGTCAGTCACAAACAAGCGTTTTCTGCAAGTTCTTCACGTAATTTTCTTTCCAGATGATGCCATCATTGTTAATGTTCTCTTTTGGATTTCTTGTTTCTCGGTCAAGTTAATGGCATTGCCATTTGTGAAGAGACCTTCCATTTATCGTATCAATGTATGGTATATTACGGTATGTTTGAAAAATGTCATTCATTAAAAATTTAATTAAAAAAAGAACTGGTGTTGCCTCGGAAGTGGGGGGTAGTCTTATACAGCGAATATGCCATATTTTCCAGTGTATAAGACGACTGGGCGTATAAGATGACCCCCTAATTTTACAGTTAAAACATAGGTTTAGGCCTATATTCGCTGTATAAGACTACCCCCCACTTCTGAGGCTGTAGTCTTATACAGCGACTATAGGCCTAAACCTATGTTTTAACTGTAAAATTAGGGGGTCGTCTTATACGCCGGAAAATACGGTAGGCCTAAACCTATGTTTTAACTGTAAAATTAGGAGGTTGTCTTATACACCCGGTCGTCTTATACACCGGAAAATACGGTATGTGAGTTTGGATAGATTTAATAACAGAGAGAGTCTGTATAGTGCAAGTTGAAGAATAGAAAATATTCGTATAGGGATTTAAGTTTACTGGGAATAGAATAAGTCCAGGAAGAGATGAAGTATACTAAACAGAAAGAGAAATAGTACATTAAGAAAAAGATGAAAATACACACTGATCTTATATTTTAAGGAGCTCATCATTTTACTGTATGCTGGAGAGCCATTAAAGACTCTTGAATAATTCTTTTTTTAATTGTTTTTGACAGAGAGAAAGTAACAGAAACAGAGAGAGAGAGAGACAGAGAGAAGGGGGAGAGCCCAGAGAAGTCTCCACAGTTGTACATTAGTTGTCAATATAGTTTCATTCCACAGGTGGATTTGGGACAGTGCAGGACAGGGACTAGGCCAGGGGCCACCCAAATGGGAGGCAAACCCCTGCAAGCTGAGGGCCTCCTACATAGGAAGCATGCCCAGAGTGGGGGCTGAACCGGGGCCTCCCACATGAGAAGAAATCCCTAGCAAGAACTGAACTGAGGTACAACCCACCTCAGCATAGGGGCTGCACAGCCTGGGGCCCGGATTCGATCCTCAGATCATGGGGTAGCAAGATGTGTGATGATGAACCTGCTGAATCACCTCAGCATCTCCATAAAGACTTTTGACAACCAAAATGACGTGATCATTACGACCTGTATGTTTCCATCATAATGTTTATAAGGATTATGGCAAAGGTTGTTTGAACCATTTAACTGATGGACAGACCGAATGCATTCCTAGAATTGTTCTCTAATATTAAATTTAGTACATGAGTTAATACTTAATCTTTAAAAAAATATGAGGGAAAGCCGGGATGGCTCAGCGGGTTAAGCACTTGCTTTGAAGCCCTGAGGACCGAGGATCGAATCCCGGCTCCAGCCCAGGTGGACCCACATGCTGAACTGGGGTGTGCTTCCTGAATGTGGTGAGGCCCTCAGTTCAGTTCAAAAAAATAAAAAAATAAATAAAAATAAATGAAAGTCTTCATAAGCATATGGACAAAAAAGGAAATATTAATAAGCAATTCATGAAACAGAAATGTAAACTATTGATTAAAAATATTCAGTGGATGGGGAAGCCGGATGGCTAAGTGGGTTAAGTGCTTACTTTGCAGCCCCGGGGACTGAGAATCAAATCCCGGCCCCAGCTCTTGCAGACCCATATGCTGAACTGGGGAGTTCCTCCAGTTCAGTTCTCCCATCGGCCCAGTTCCTGCCTTGTGCAGCCCCGCACCCACCTGTGGAATGAAACTATGTGGAAAAAACGATGATGTGCAACTATGGAGACTGTTCAGGGCCCTCCCCCTTCTCTCTGTCTCTCAGTCTCTCTCTGTCTCTGTCTCTCTCTCTGTCAAAAAAAAATAAAAATAAATCTTTAAAAAAATATTTAGTGAAAACAAAACATGACTATACATTTAATAATGATGATATTCACCATTATAAATGATGTGATGAGATGAATATCATTAGTACTGGTTAACTAACATTGTTGTAATTTTCACAGAAAGCAATTTAACAATAAATCTCAAGAACAACTTTGAATATACTGTTTCGACCAGTATTTCCACTTGTAAACAAAATTGTAAGAAAATTATCAAAATGCACATAAATATTTATGTTATAATAATATCTTGTTAAAATGTTATAATATTACTATAGAAACAATATAGCATTCAATAATAAGGTAGTATTAAGTAAGTTACGATAAATCATATGATGGAGGCCATTTTAATGGTGTTAACAGAGTGTCTTTAAAGGTGTAAAAAGTGTGAATAATATAAAGTGAATAAAATCAATACCAGAACTAAAAATATGTAAACAATATAATATCAACTGTGGAGGTATGTGTGTGTGTGCGCTCAAAAATACTGGAAGAAAATATACTAAAATATTAAGAGCTGTTATCTTTAGATTTAAGGCTTAAAGGTCATTGTCACTTTCCTTATATATTCTATATTTTATAAATTGCTAATGTTGAGAATTTAATCTATAATTACAAAGTACAATGTCTTTTGTCAAATTAATATTTCTAAGGCAAAAATAAATCAGCCATAGACCAAAAAGACATCATTTATAGTGGCCAACAGAAAGTTTTATTTATACAAAATCCCTTTAAGTTTATTTTTCTCAGGAAAAAAAAAGAATGGAATAGCCCGTCTCTGCTTATTTCACAGTATTGGGATGGGTGAGGGGCAGGCACTGCCTCTTCCCTCCCTTAGTCACGTGCCTCCAGCATAACGTGTCTATAACTGGATATCAGAAATGATTGTAAATGATGACTCATGTTCTCCTTGAAATCTCAGTGATTGTTAAGACAATTTTCTGCTGCACACTTTAAACCATTGTTCTCTTTTCTCTTAATTTCTTGAAATCTGAAATCACTCCATCATAGCCAAAAAAAAAAAAAAAAAAAGCTCAAACTGTAACTGCCCCAGAGAGTATACATGCATAGCTGAGCCCCCACTTCAGTGGGTTTTTACCACCACCAGGCATGAGGCATGTTGAAACCAAAAGAATGGTCAGAATACCACAAAAAATAATAAGAAGAATAAGAAAAGGATTTTATTCTACAGATTAAAAATTCATTCTATTTCTAAAATTGTGTAAACTTTTTCAGATAAGGTGAATTGAATGACGGACTTCCTCATTTTGGAATTCTCACTTTTACTAACTTCTCCTTGGGATACTAGTTTTCAACACACAAAATTTAAGAGTTAAAAATATAGTAAAAAAATTACCTTTCTTTTCCCAAGTTCGGATTTCTTATATCAAGCTTGGTAGGTTAGAAAGAACGTTGTCTGAAACTTCCCTGATGCTAAATAATTAATCTTCACTTATAAACAAGGCTTTCAATTATCTTTCTAAAGATATTAATAAATTGGCAAAGATATGATCTTATTTAGCAACAGAAAATGTGATTAAATACTGCTATCTACAAAATTGCCTGTATCTACTTATTTTATTTCAGAGAAGCAATCAGTTTTATGATTATATTTTGCCTCTACTATCCTCCAGAAGTTTATAGGTGTTCTCAATTTGTACATTATTTTATTACCCTTGACATAAAAGGATAGAAATATTATGGTTTTATCTTTAATAATTCATAAAGATCTCATGATATGTTTCAGTACACTTCCATCTTCCTTCTCAGCATTTCCTTTGAGTATACCGGTTAAATATTTCTCTTATATGTTTCACCTTCCTCTTTCTCTTTTATTTTAAAGTTCACCTAGAAAATCCTGCCAGCAATTGCCCAGTGCTGTGATATTTCACTTGCTTACACAGAAACCATATAAACAAATAATAACTGTTTTCACTCTACACAACTAATCATTTAGCAGTTAGTGAATTCATTTGCAAATTCTGACTACAGATATTTGGTAAAACTATCCATTAAAACAACTTTCATATATCACCCTAATATCTTTCATTACTACATAAAGTAAAAAACATTTAAGTTTATTTGTGTATGTGGTTTCTGGAATTAATGGCATTATGATATGGACATATTATATAGTTAATTTTACCTCTAACACAACATTGTATAAAAGCAACAGGAGATTGTACTGCTGCAAAGATTTCACCAGGAAGCTTTAGTCCAAATAAATATCAGAGTTAGAATAATAATCTACACAACAATCAAGTTGGAAAGCTGAATATTAATAGAAATTGAGATAACTACATTTTCAATAAAAAAATTTTGTAACTTGGAGAAAGGCATGAACAAAAAGAAAAGGAATGAGTAGAAATTATACAGAAATAGCGTAAAGAAAGAAAAGACATTGATCAATAAATGTAAATAGTTTTAAACCAGCTTTTGGTTTATTTCTAATAATCTAAAAATACTTTAAAAAATGTAATATTTCTTTTTTATTTGGCACATATAATTGAATGCCTGCCCTTAGAATTCTTCAGAAACCCAGAGTGTGGGACATTTCTACACTTTATCATGATGTTAACTCTAGTATCTGTGTCTTTTACTCCTATTTTCTTTCCCATGTCTATATATATATATAAATTTCCCAACACAGGAGAAAATATCACTTTCCCAGATTCAGTCTATGGAAAGATCCGTCTTTATAGTGGGCATCCAGAAATACAGAGGGTGAATCAAAAGCAGTCTGAAGTAGGCATGGGGTAAGTGCAGTTGGCATCAAATTCTTCATCGTGATTTCATATCAATAGACTCAAAGTAAGTGAAAAATTTGACTACTCTATGGTTAACTCCCAAAGAGAAAGTCAGAGTATATAGGCTCAGAGATTATAGAAGTCAAATATATAAAGAAATATTAACGCCTTGCATCCAAATCAGCCAAGAGGGACCATGTAAATGATAAGTGGCCAGGAAAAGTATCCCAGCAGCTAGAGGGCTAAACATTTATTTCTGAAAATACATGAGCACCTAATATGGGGCAGGCAGAGGGGTATGCTACAGTGAATAAAATGGACAAAAACCCCTTATGTTCTAAAGTGTATATCCAAGGTAGGAGACAGATAATAAAAAAGATAATTACTGAATAATAAGAGCTTAAGAGAAAATAAAATCAGAAAGAGGGGTTGCAGTAGGTACTTCCCGAAGATGAGCAGTTCCTCGTCTATGGGTACACACACTCAAATCATCCCCTAAAGAGAGGGGGTCCATTCTCCCTGTCCTTGAATAGGAGCTGGCCTCATTGTTCGCTTTGGCTAATAGAATAGGTAGAAACATCAGCCCCAGGCCTAATCCTTAAGAAATCTGGCAGCTTCTGTTTAGCTCACTGATAACCCAGCCGCCATGTTGTAAAGAAGTCCACACTATCCTTCTGGAGAAAGAGGCCACATGGAGAAGCCTTGGATGATGGCACCAAGATGGAATGAGGGACAAAAAGGAGGAGAACCTTCTGATCTCCCACTTGGATCTGCACATGGAGATCCCTGCTGATTCCATGTGGAGAAATAGAAAGCCTAGAAAATCCAGAAAATAGTGAGAAATAGCGAACTGTTGTTGCTGTAAATCATTAAATGTTGGAACGCTTATACTGTATACACAGTCATAATGAAATAGATAACTGAACTAGAAGAAAGAAATACAGAAAAAACTGGTAATTTTCAAAGGAAAGAACTATAATGTAACAGTGAAATTCTCTCTTTTCTGAGAATAGAGCAAAAAGGAAATATTTAAATTACTAAGATAAAGAGTTAAGGTAAACATTCTAATCCTATTGACCAATGGAGAGGAAAACATATACTGCATATCTAAACTAGAGGTTGAGAGGCAAAATATACTCTTGAAGGCTCAGTTCACATACCTATACCCATGAAGCCACACTTAAGTGGCACCTGAGAAATTGCACACATATGCCTCAGCCCCATTTGAATGTGATATAAATGGCATGATCCTGGACCACAAGCCTAAGGTGGAGGTCTAAGTAAGATTAGACTATGGAGCTCTTCATGGGTTGTGAGTATATTTTACAGGTGGGAGGGATGTGAATCACTTGAAGCCACAGGGCAATGAGGTAGACCATTAGTTTCAGAGGCTCCAATGAACCACACCTTCAGATGTTCACATCCTATGTAATCTCCCACACTGATACTGGCCTTGAACATGCAACCAGCTTTGGCCAATGGGACATAAGCAAGTGTGACAGAAGCAGACACCTTGGGGCCTAAACCCTTCTACTTGGAAGCCATATTCAATGATTAATCAAGGCCTGACTATTCTGCTGGAAAGAGAGCCACATGGAAAGGCCCATGGAAAATAGTCTATTATGTAGAGAGAGAGACCATATAGCAGAGAACCATAATGAACCAACAGAGCTTGCAGCTGAATGCAGTTACTCCCAGGAGAAGAATCACCCACTCCACTTGCAATTTTGACTTAAGTAACAAATCATTGCTGTCTAACTCACAAAATTTTAGGGTGGTTTATTATGTAACAAAAAATAGTCATCTGAAATAAGGAATAAGGGTTAGAATTTCATTGAGAAGACTTAGAAGTGAGAAGGAAGGATGGTAAAAACTGGAAAAAAGGAGGAAGAGAACAGTATATGCAAAGGAACTGCAGTGAGGGTAGAGCTGGCTTATTTGAGGAATCACAAGGAGGCAAGTGTAGCTGAAACAGAATGATTGATGGGAAGAATGTTGAGAGAGGAAGGCAGAGCGATAACGGGGCCCAGATCAACTTGAGCTTTGCAGGTCATTGTAAATTGACTTTTATGCAGGGGTTAATGAAAAGCTATTGCATTGCATAACTTGTATGCATTTGTGAATTCATTTAACAATTATGTATTCAGCCTAACTGTGTTCCAGTTTCATAGAGCTGGGCATGCAACAATGAATATGACTTTATGTGTTGGGGGCAGGGTGATGAGAGGACGGGAAAAGAGAAGTGGGACCACAGGAAAAAAATCACTGGGCCAAGAGAAGAGGACGGGATGACTGCTTTCGGCTGTCTCAGGCCAAACTAAAGAACAGAGATCCTTTCAGCCAGGATCCGTCCTTTTTTTCCTCAGCTCTCTTCAGGATAATTGGCTACAACTTTATGCTAGAGTACATTATACCTGCATAAGAAAGCTCACTTCTCTTTTAATACTATTTAACCTCCTAAGCTTTTTTTCAAACAGATCGTGGCATTTCATCAGCCACACGTGTGTATTCTCAAAAGATCTTGGCAGGCTCCAGCATTTTGTGCTCTTAGTGTGTGTCAATACATTTACAGAAAAACACTCTGTTAAATTTAAAAAGAATCCTTTCAAAAAAGACACCGTGTACTTCCCCCAAAGCACTTTACAAATATAGTACTTTACAGATGGATGTGAGATTTCAGAGCAATTGACTCACCACACCACCACATCATATTCTTACAACCAAACTAAATGGCAAAATAACAAGAAAAGAAGCCACAGAGCTCACGTTATTACAGCTTTGAATACAAGTTCATGAAGCAATTTTTCTTAAGTGTGGTGCCATGCACATCTGAGTATGTTTGGTAGCATGGATGATGACAGAGTAACACGAGGACTTTGTCAGGCCTTGACATGAGCTATTCCTGAAAGAAACGTGAAGGGGGTTAAGGGTGGAGATAAACTGTATTTGTACAGCTGGTCTACCCACCAGTTTAGACTAAATCTGGATGGTCTCCTTGTTTAGGTCTATCTTTATTTAGAATAACAGTTTCATAGAAAGTCTTGTCAAATACATTGTTTTTGTCAAAGAAAACAGAAGCGTTCCCTTCATCAGAATAAAATTCCCCTATTTACAGAATAAAATCCCCCTATTTACACTATATGTTCATAGGTTTATAAAGATGGAAAATTGCAAACTTCTTTGCTGCTTCAGAAGTGACCATTGTTCAGCTAATTCATTTCTTCCAGAAATGCAATTAAACAATTCTCTTTACCTTATGTTATTTCTTACATTCTAATTAATAACAAGACATCCATTTCCAGCTGCCTAATATTTAGTGATTTCACTGGGCATTTGTTTCCTGCTAGCAGATCCTATTCTTCTGACTTAAGGGCCATATAAAATAAATAAGAAAAATCTAAAAATACTGTTGTATATACTAATACTATTATACTGCATCTTTTAAATCATTCTTGGACAAGGTGTTTTATTTTCCATTTTAAATTATTTACTCTCAAATATCTGTAGCCTAACTTCTCTTGAAATATGATTCTGGGTTTAAGACACATGATAAAGTTATTTGCATTCTACGCCACTACTACAGCCTCTACGCCACTACTACAGCCTCTGCACCTTCTACAACCAGAAATGATAGTTTCCAAAGATGCCCATCAATTGCTTTGGTGCTATTCAAGGTGCTAGGCCAATGTTTCTATAAGTGTGTCTTTTAGTTCACCAGAAAGAGTCACTTGGTTTTAAAATTCAAGTCCCAAGGTCCCAACTCAAACTTATTAACTTAGAACTTCTGAATGTGTGGCCTGAAATTTTTGACAAACATCTCAGCTGACTCAAACATAACAGAGGTTTGGGTGCACTGCAACAGGCATCGGTCTTAAGCACTGAAAGAATCTGATAAGTGCTGTAAACCCTCAGCCCAGGAAAATGCGCAGGAGGAATATATTGTATACCTTCTCTCAGGGAATTCACAAAAGCTCTGAAGCCTATTAGTGGAGACTTTCCCCAGGGTGTCTGGACCCCAGAGTTTGAACCCTGTCTTTGATAACATTCACCTTGAGGTTTCCAGGGAAATATATGTGGGGAAAATTCTGTGTGCACCCACAATGCTCTTTTCTGTTTGGTTGAGAAGGGAAACTGACAATTTTCATTTTTCATCGCAACCTCAAAATGAAGTGTGTTTCTACTTTTTCAATTCACACAATTACTGTAATGTTGAAATTGAAGAGTTTTAGAAGAAAGGTACCATATAAATGCAAATAACAGGAGACTTGATAAAAAAAGAATAGTCAAATCCAAGTGCACAAAGGTTGCCTTATCCAAATGAAGTGTTTGAGGTTCCACTGCTATTGTCATTCAATACACACCAGGGAATAAAGATTATGAAGAGAGTCTTCAAGAATTCTTCCTGCTTGAATTGTAAGATTTTTTTTTCTCATGCTATCCTATACTATGCCACTTAGAGAACTGAAAAAAGAAACAAGGGACCAGTAGTCCTATAGGCTTGTTACCACAACCACAGAATGGTAAAAAGATACAGGGGCCCTATCAGTAATGGGAAAATGCTCTACAACAATGATGTCCAAACTTTTGCCTTCCCTGGGCCACATTGGAAGAAGAATTGTCTTGAGCCACACATAGACTACACTAATACTAGCTGATGAGCTTTAAAATAATGCAAAATGTCTCATAATGTTTTAAGAATTTGAGTTGAGGGGAAGCTGGGATGGCTCAGTGGGTTAAGCGCTCACTTTGCAGCGCCAGGAACCCAGGATCAAGTCCTGGCCCCCACCCGTGCCAACCCATATGCTGAGCTAGGGAGTTCCCCCAGTTCAGTTATCTCTCACTCTCTCTCTCTCTCTCTCTGCCAAAAACAATTTTAAAAAAATTATTAAAAAAAAGAATTTGAGTTGGGCCTCATTCAAAGCCATCCTGGGTGTAGGTTGGACATGCCTGCCCTATACCTTCCCATTCAACCCATGCAAGGAAACTCAGAAAGCTCTCATGAAAATACTCATAACACACCTATCTCCCTGTGGTAACACACTTTTAACATTTAGCCCAAATTTTGTTCACACATTATAGAGTCCGACATTTACCATATTAATTGCTCCAGTTGGCACGTCTATCATGCCCCCTGATTCTTCAAGTTCGTTTTTTGTAGCCAGGGCAACAGTGCTGGTATTCAGCCTAAGGGAATATTGGGGAACTTACTCAATATAAAAATTAAGAAATAGCAGGATATATTTTTTTCTAGACACTCTTGCTCTTTGGATGATATATCAGCAACTATTCCTGGGCTTCCTCTAAAACTGCTTACAATTAAGCCAACAGCTAACCATAGCACTCCTTCCTTGGTTGCTACAAATTAGAGGAACACTTGGATAAAGTGCTTGCATTAGCCAATAAGTGAGTGACCAAGGGTATGTTGAATGGTATCCTTCCATTTCTACATAAGATATAAACAAAACCTAGGTAGAATAATCAAGGAAAGAAAAGTAACCTCACCTTCAGAATAGCAACTTCTGCAACAGCAGTTCTAAGCTCCAGAATCTACATGTTAGATCCTCAGCGGTTTTACAAGGCAGAAAAGGAGAAACTGATATTCTATCAAGACTAAGGCAACTGGGATCTTATCTTTATTTAATATGCATATTATTCACTTTATAGTTAGTGTATTGCAGGTTAAGGTATTAATTTTCCTCTTGTTTAAAGAGTTAGAAAGTTTATATTGCTTATTTTACTTTTTAGCAAATCCATAAAGAAAAGCAATCTGGGAAGCCAGGATAGCTCAGCAGTCTGAGCATTTGTCTTGCAACTGCAAGATCTGGGGATCAAGTCCCAACCCAGCCTATACAAACTCATATGCTGAACTTCAGGGCAACTGTAACTACCAGGATGGTGGTAAAGGTTCTCACCTTTCATGTAGGAGTCCTCCAGTTTGGTTTCTACCCCGCTCAGCCCCACACCACCTGTGTGCAACAAAACTATGTCACAGCTGGTAATATACAAATATGGAGACTGCTCTGGGCCCTCTCCCCTTCTCTCTCTCTCTCTCACACCATCTCTCGAACAATAAGAAAAGACAAAAGATTATCTATCCTGAAGAACTTAAATAAAAGAAATTTATCAAATACAAAAGCCAAGAGCTACCCAAGTAACTACCATATGGGTAATGGAAGATAGAAAAAAAGCTCATACTTATAAATAGAGACTTTGGATGCTGGAAACCCAAACCACTGCATGATTTTGCTTTCTTCCCATGACAAAACCAAATAGAACAGTATATGTTGCCCACGATCAGATTCCACTTCTAAATACCTCCTCAAATAGTTAATGGACTTTAAAGAGAGGACATTCCATGCTTAAAAACAAAGATCAATTTGTAAATCATCAAATTCATATGGAACCACAAAAGATCCCAAATCGCCAAAGCTATTCTAAGAAAAAAGAATAAAACTGGGGGCATCTCATGGTCTGACTTTAATTTGTACTACAAAGCCTCAATAATCAAATCAGCCTGGTACTGGCCGAAAAACAGATACACAGACCAATGGAACAGATTTGAAAATTCAGAAATATGAGGAAACTGGGATGACTCAGTGGTCTAATCACTCGATTTGCAGCCCTGGGGTCTGAGGATCAAATCCCGGCCCCAGCCCATGCAAATCCATATGCTGAACTGGAATGTGCCTGCCAGTTCAATTCTCGTAGGAACGAGCTTCCCATGTGGGAGGCCCCTGGCTTGGCCCCCAGCTCATGGGGCTGTGCCTCCCACGCAGGAGCCCCCCCCCCCCGACACACACACACCTGGTTCCCACCCTTTGTGGCCCCCCCATCAACCTGTGGAATAAAACCATGTCAAAACTGATGACATACAACTATGGAGACTGCTCTGGGCCCTCCCACTTCTCTCTGTCTCTCTCTGTCACTCTCTGTCTCTGTCAAAAACAATAAAATAAATCTTTTAAAACAGAAAGAAAGAAAGAAAACCCAGACATAAACCCACAAATATATGGACAAATTATTTTTGACAAAGGAGCAAAAAATATATAGTGGGAAAAAGAAATCCTTTTCAGCAAATGGTGCTAGGAATAATAGAAAACCACATGCAAAAGAATTAATCTGAACTGCGATCTATCACCCTATATCAAAATTAACTCAAAATAAATTAAAAACCTCCAAATAATACCCAAAATAATACATTATATAGAAGAAAACATTGGTGCTAAACTTATAGACCTAGGGTCCAGGGAGAACTTTATAAACATGACCTTAAAGGTGAAGGAAGTAAAAGCAAAAATAAATGAATGGGACTTTATCAAACTAAAGAGCTTCTGCACGGCAAAGGAAACCATCAATAAAACAAAGAGACAACCAACCAATTGGGAGAAAATATTTGCAAACAATACCTCTAATAAGGAACTAATATCTAAACTATATTAAGAACTCGTACAACTCAACAACAAAAAAACTAGCAAACCAATTAAAAAAATGGGCAGAAGACCTAACAAGAGACTTCACCTATGAAGCCATACAAATGGCCAACAGACATATGAAAAAATGATGAACCTCATTAGCTATTAGGGAGATGCAAATCAAAACCACAATGAGATAACCACCTTACTTGCTAGAATGGCTATAATCAACAAAACAAGGTGCTAGAGAGGCTGTGAGAAAAAGGATCCCTCATGCACTGCGGGTGGGAATGCAAATTGGCACATCCTCTATGGAAGATAGTATGGAAATGCCTCAGAAAATTGGGAATGGAGCTACCCTATGAACAAGGAATCTCTCTTCTGGGTATCTACCCAAAAAAACTTGAAAACTTCAGTCTGTAAAAACATGTGAACCCCAATGTTCACTGCAGCGCTGTTCATGGTGGCCAATACATGGAAACAACCAAAGTGTCCCTTGACAGATGACTGGATTAAAAAGCTGTGGTCAATTACGTATATGCAATGGAATATTACTCAGCTATGAGAAAAGATGAAATTCTGCCATTTGCAACAACATGGATAGAACTTGAGATCATCATACTAAGCGAAATAAGCCAGACAGAAAAAGCTAAGAACCACAGGACTTCACTCACATGTGAAATATAAAACTGAAAGCAACAAAGAAACAAAACCTCATGGACACAGTCAACAGTTTAGTGAGAGAGGAGGGAGGGGGAACTAAATATATGGTGGTGGAAATAGTTGTATACTTGGAACCTATATAATTTTTACTAACCAATGTAATCCTAATACATTTAACAACAACAAAAAAATCCCCTCCCCTAAAAAAAAGATCATTTTTTTTTAGCATCTTTAGGAAAAACCTTCAAATATTCTAGCACATAAAAAAACAAAAATCTCACTAACATATGTAACCCTAATAAATTTAACAATAAAAAAAAAATCTCATAACAACGGAAGGTAACACTACCTAAAATAGAAAGCTGACAATTTCTACTTGAGCAACTTTTCTTTCAATTCAGATCATAAACTGAACCTACAGATCTTCCGTGATATATCATTCAGTAGAAAGATACACAGAGCTAAATAGTTCTAGTTTTTACTCAGTCATATTTATAGAGCTCCTATAGATACAACTCAAAATCTTATCAAAAATATCCATTCCATTCATTACATCAACAGAGTTCTTCCATCATAATGTCAATGAAAGTAATACATCTGCATAAGACATTCATGTGAATGTTAGAGTTTTTTTTGAAATTGCTTATTATCTTGCCTTTGTAAAACCTAATACATTCCTGCCACAGACTGATTACACTATTTTACGAGGATGGAAAACTCCCACTCAGGAAAGAAATGTTGCATCACTCTTTTTCATGTTCAAAAATGTTTCCAGTGTTGTGCATGCATGCAGATGGGGCTTAAAAATGAGCAGCAGTTTCTTCTCCACTTGATACATGTAAAATCCATTTTTCTTCAACAAATCTTTGAAGAAACCACCACTGATTGCAGCTCTTCTTTTCTCATCACAGTCTGATGGATATTTTTGCTCAAAATAAACCACCCTTTACTGATTGCTGCAAGCTGTTTGGTCTGTCAATTGTGAAAATACAGCATTCCCAGTGAGACCACATTGCTTATTGTAATCAAAGAGTCAGATGCAAGCAGTCATTCCAATGATTTTTTTTTTTTTTTGGCTCTATTTGCTCTACTGCAGTGTTCATTTTGGTTGTAAGATACCCTCAGAACAAAAATGTCACAGGTTAGAGATAAAGTCACTCACCCCTGCTGAGTTAAAATCTTCTTCTCAGTCAGAGGATGTCTCTCATTTTCCCTAAAATATGTGCAAAAAAAAGGTTCTTTTAAAATACAACTGGCATTTCAACAATGGAAGCTACTATTCTTTATGGGTATGCAGAGAAATAGAGAATGTATAAATTACAGACTAAGGATTTGCATCCATGACTCTAACTCTGCATGTAATGTGTTTAATGCCTGTCAGTCAAAGGAATGGCAGTTAGAAGTGTGTTTCTGTATGTCACTCAACAATATTGGGAATGAAGTGGTTAAACAGAAAAGCCCTGAGCTACTACTTAAATACTGCTGCTAGAAGGGGATGTGGTATTTAATGGTGCTATTCAAAAAATAACTACATTATATTCATATTTATGTGCACTAGGGTTCCATTTTAAGCTTCTGTTCCAGGTAGAAAATGGCTTTTCCTGACAAAAGAGGTTAGCATTCACATCTGTTCAGACTGGGTTCAGCTACATACAACAGAAAAATCCAACAAGAGGTGGCTTAGCTACACATTACAGAAACAAATTCAACAAGAGATTGCTTAAATTCTTAGAAATGAGAAGGAATGTATGTCTCTAACAGGTAGAAAATTGGTAATTAAGCAATCCAGGGCTGGAAAGGTGGGGCCACCGTATCCTCTCATACTCAAGTTCTTATATTTATTCCCCCATCCTGGTGCATAATTTTCATTCTCAAAATCATCTTATGGTTCAGGTGGCTGTTAGAGCTCCAGTAAGTACATCCACATTCCAGACAGTAAGACAGAGGGAGCAAGGAAGAAAACCTCATCGCCTCTTTTTTAATGTAACTTCCAGGCAGTCCCATACAACCCTTCCACTTACATCTCACTAGTGAGAATTTGGTCATATGCCAGTTGCACTGACAACAGAGATAAGTAGTTTTATTTGAGGCCACAAACATAGCTAAAAGTTGGGGTTCTCTTACTAAGGAATGGAGGAGAATGGTGCTTAAAAGAAAGGTAGAAATAGCTGCTACAATACTCATCCTTTACCACCATTTCTGTCCACTCACAAATATCAAATGACCTTCTATGTCTTAGGACTTCAATTTCCTCAGTTCTAAAATATCTACCTTGTACATTTGTTTGAAACTTAAATGAGGTGACATACGTAATGAGGGCTTAGAGCATATAGATCCACAGTAAATGTCAGCCTCGTTCCACATATTGAAAGAAGCCAGATTAAGCTCAATCCAACAATTTCCCTAGAGCCTATAATTGGGACCACACTGGTGAGTTCTGGCCACACTGGATTCTCTCCAATTTATACTATCCCCCACACCTTGCCTGTGCCCCAGAGGCTTAGGTAGGCCTGATAACTAGGTCCACAGAGGCTGGAACAACTGGATGACTCCTTGTACCAGAAGAACTGAACCAATAACAAAGAGGGTGAACATAAAGGAGCCCTTCAAAAAAAATGGAAGAGGGAAAGCTGGGATGGCTCAGCAGGTTAAGTGCTCGCTTTGAAGCCCCAGGGACCGAGGATCGAATCCCGGCCCCGGCCCATGTGGACCCATGTGCTGAACTGGGGAGTGCCCCCAGTTCAGTACTTGCCAGGGCCTATGAGGGAGGCTCCTGGCCCAGTTCCTGCCCTGCGCAGCCCTGTGCCCGCCTGTGGAGTGAAACCATATGGAAAACTAATGTCAACTATGGAGACTGCTCTGGGCCCTCCCCCTTCTCTCTGTCTCTCTCTGTCTCTGTTTCTCTCTGTCAAAAATCAATAAAATAAATCTTAAAAAAAAATGGAAGATATCCACTTTTCACAAAGATTTCATATACCAGAAGAACTCTAAATAGACCTTTTTTTTACAAAGACAACAAACCATTCAGATTTCTAGTAGTTTCTACTCTCTGTTCAGAAAAAAGTGCTTCTAAATTACTCACTTTTGTTTTTTTCCCTCAAGTCATACCTCTTGAAGGACCCATTGAGAGACTGTAAATGATTCAGGATAACCCATCACCATGAGGGCCCGTACAAATCCTCCTGATAATTTCATTTCTTTTATGGGGAAGCCGGAGGATTGCAGACCAATGACTTGCTTCTGCAGGACAGGTTCTTTGGAAGCAGATGCTGACACAGGGTTTTGCATGCAAGATATTTGTGAGGGATTAAAACCCACAAAGAGAAGGAACAGACACAATATTGTGCAGAAGAAGTTTAATTGTAATGCAGACCCCACAAAGATGGCAGGGACCTCTGCAGCAAATATCGTGTCTCGGTGTCCCCACCAGGCTGCCATAGTCTGGCCTTTATTACTGGATCCCACACACACCCACATCTCATGCAATCATCCTTGGTGAGCAGTTCTGGAAGAGATGTCCTCAGCTAAGGCTGACCCAAAACCGCTGACAGCTTCGGGTGGTTGCTTATTGCATTCCCCACAGTTGGGCATCAAGACCTTCCTAGAAGGAGAGATGGAGCAGCACAAGTCTACCCCAGCTGCCCTAGAAAGTAATGTCAATTGTAAAAGGATTGCAATGTTTCCCCAGCTCTGCTGTTCATACATCGATTTCTTATAAATGGAGTTGACACAAAAATCAGTGCATTTTACTCCTCAACCCGCATATCATAGAGTGTATTCTTAACTGATGGCAGGCTTGAAATTTTATATAAACAACTCAATTAAGATTAGAAAGTTTGGAAAGTCAGGCTTACTCTCTCAGCCTTCTTTGTGTAAAGATCAATGCATATAAATAAGAAATTTTCAATTAAAAAATAATATTTAAATGTTCTTCATAATCAATAGAAAGAACCCTAAAGACAAAGTTGTGAAGAAAAATGATGCCTTAGCAGATTTCCAATATTTTCTAGATCTCGGTTTAACAAGAAGCAAACTGTTTTGGTACTTATTTTCCAATTTTCAGTTCTACTGAGATGTTAGTGGATGCTCTCAGTTTCCAGTTAAAATGTTTAGTGGTACTGTATTTTCCGGCATATAAGACGACCGGGCGTATAAAACGACCCCCTAATTTTACAGTTAAAACATAGGTTTAGGCCTATATTCACTGTATAAGACTACAGCCTCGGAAGTGGGGGGTAGTCTTATACAGCGAATATAGGCCTAAACCTATGTTTTAACTGTAAAATTAGGGGGTCGTCTTATACGCCCGGTCGTCTTATACGCTGGAAAATACGGGTAAGCTGAATTTCCCCAACTTTTGAGGAAACCTTGCAATCGTATGTGCTCCTGGTAATTCCATTAATGAAATCTAGGCAGCCCTTTTTATTTCACAAAATTACCAAACTCTCAGACAAGCAAAATACACCAAAAGAATCCTGCTGCATTAGAATCAAAATTATCCTTGCTTCACAAATAAAACCTATTTTGTCATATTATTAAGCACAACTCCAGCACAGTCTGAAATACAGACCAAGACCAAAGTTATTTTGACTTTTGGGGGGTAGGAAAGGGGACTGTTTAAGAAACAAGAGTATTAACAACAGTACAGATTGTCAAAACACTATGGATTTCACAAAGGCATAGTTTAGCTAACACCAGCTTCCAGCTTAGCCTTCCTACGGAGCTGCTCTTTTAATAACTAGTAAAACATGTTCTCGCCCAGAGAATTTTACTAGGGAACATACCTGAGAATGTAGCAGAAAGAGGAGCAGAAAGAAGGAATAAGAAAATATACAAGTGCATTTTATCAACTCAGTGGAGGTTTTTAATGAAAAAAGGACCAGAGCTGATCCAGCAGAGTTATTTTTGTTGTTGCTCTTTTGTTTATTTGTTTTGGGAGGTTGCTTATTTGTTTGCCTACTTGTTTTAAAGCAAGATAAAATTTTTAAAGATTTTTATTAAAATATAACTAATAGAGTTTCAGGTGTAAACTATAGAAAACATTTTTGAGAGGACACCAAACCAAGAGTAGTGACCCTATATCAGAGAGCAACCAAACACAGCCAAATCCAACCCTTACTTTGTTACTATATGAGGGCTGTCTGGAGAAAATCCAGCCATTGTCATTATAATGAGAATGGGTACATGGCTGGATAATTTCCCCAACAGTCCTTGTAAAGAAGGCTTCAATGAAATACAGCTATATCCAATTGTTTCAACATTGTCTATGGCTGTTCTGTCCTACAACAGATGATAGAATTGAGTAGTCTCAACAGTGTTTACAGGGACTACAAAGTCAAAAGTATTTACTATCTGCCACTTTATAAAAAAGTTTTACTGATCTCTGCTCTAGAGGTTACAAAACCTGAGTCACAGAAGGCACCATGCCGCTAGTTGTGATGCATACTTAAATGGAGAAATAAGCTTTTGGGGCAAAGAGAGGGCTCCAGTAGGGCCTTTACAATCAATGATCTCTTTTAACTTCTGTGTGACAAATTAGCCAAACCATATCTACCTTCAAATAAAGATCCTTCCTGGTAATCCCTTCACATGTTTTTAGAGACTCTCCCACCTCTACTTTCTTCCCTAGGTTCTTTTCTTGGACTTTTTCTCTTCCAGCTCATATTCTTGTGGGGCATTTTCATAAACATTCTTAGCTTCAAGTAACTTCTACAGGCTGATGATTAGCAACTCTATATCTCTTAAACCTAAGGTCTGCATACCCCCACAGCCTTTGGAATACCTCTACTCTATAAATGCAATATATATACAAACTCCACTATTTTTTACCCCTAAATAAAATTAGTAATGAATTCAAGTTGTCTTAGGTAGATTCTTAGATCCATTCTTACTGAGTAACCTCGGACAAGTTAATTAAACTCTCTAATACTTGGTTTTCTTGTGTACAGAGTGGAGATAAGAACAAGACCTACTATAGTAGTGAATAGCACTTTGTTACCTTTTACCTTGTTTTTTTCTCCAAAATTCTGGCCTCTCTATACTCTCATAGAATCTAACACAGTGGTGTCCAAACTTTTGGCTTCCCTGGGCCACAATAGAAGAAGAATTATCTTGGGTCACACATGAAATACAATAACACTAATGATAACTGATAAGCTAAAAAAAAAAATCACACACACACATAATAATCTCATATTTTAAGAAAGTTAACAAATTTGTGTTGGGCTGCATTCAAAGTTGGGCAGCATGTGAGTGGCAGTCTGTGGGTTGACAAGGTTGATCTAATAGGTCAAAGGTTTGCCTTATTGTTTTGTAATTACTTATTTATATGCTGTCTATCATACAGGTCCATAAGCTCCTTGGTGGTGATATGCTGTGTCTAATTTACTCTTCCAGTGGAGGAATATTGTAGAATAGATAGGGAAACAGGGTAGGCATACAGATTAGTAAAGAGACCCTAAAGTGGGACTTTTAAACTAAGTCAGTAGGACTGAGAATAAAAAAAAAAAGGAATTTCAGAAAATTTTCAAAGAATCAATAGAACTTGCCAATGATTAGATATGATTGATGAGAGAAGATCTTCTATTATACTTCCAATCAATGACATGTTCATCTACTCTTCATCAAGTAAGTTTATTTGCAATACATCAAAGAGTGCTATTTTGAGTTAGGACTGGTAGTATGAGAAAGAATTAGATGCTACTCCAGATTTTCTCCCTGCCTAGTTCTAATGAATTAGTCCTCACAAAATTAATGTATTATTATACTTCCTTCATCGGTTTTCTTATTCATCAACTAGAGTAGCACAATGAACGAAAGTAGAAGCTTTGATGTCAGGCAAACCTGGATTTATGTTTCAGATCCTCCTTGATAACTATGGACCACAGGCAAGTAACCTAATCCCCCCAATTCTGTTTTCTCGTCTGCACAGGAGGTGTGACAGTTGTACATATGTTATTGGTGTGCATGAAAATTAAATAGACAACGCATAATGAACTTTGACCACGGCACCTGGAAAATAGTCAATGTTCCATATTTGGCTGCTTTTATTTTATAAAAGTAAGCATTATAAAGTAGAGAATCTACAACTTTGAGACCTACAAATATAAGAAACTCACAGGAAAGAACAACAATTTTTTTTTATCATATATCATAAAATATAATCATATCTCTAATCTGGAATTTTGTAAGAAAGTAGTTAATAAATTACTATATTAAGCCAAAATATAAAGGCTCCTTCCATAGCAGTTGGTAAAAGATATTATCAGGGACTGGACTAAAAGAAAATAAAGTCAGTCAACTAAAGTGATTTGATTTCATCAGTTTGCTTTCATAATAATACAAATCTTTTCTTTTGCTAAGAATAATTGGCAAATTCCCAATCTAAATTTTATCAAATCACTACTCATACACATTCCTTTACCTGTCAGTTATAAATTAATCGGTAAAAAAAAAAAAAACCTTTGAGAAAAAAGTAAAATCAGCAAATATGTTTAATAATCTCATCAATTCAATATCGAAGAAGTAAAGACAGCGAACACGTTTAATAATATCATCCTGTTAGTAAATGAAAAGTAAATGCTAGGAGTAGCATATTTTAGTGCTATAACCCAGGGTCCCCCAACCTCCAGGCCATGGACCAGTACCTAATGGGTCTGCGGCCCATTAGAAACCGGACTGCGCAGCAGGAGGTGAGTAGCAGGCAGGCAAGGGAAGTTTTACCTGTTTTTACAGCTGTTCCCCATCATTCCCATTAGCGCCTGAGTTTCACCTCCTGTCAGATCAACAGCAGCATTAAATTAATTGTATAATTGTTTTATCATATACTATAATGTTATAATAATAAAGTGTACAATAAATGTAGGGGAAGCCGGGATGGCTCAGTGGGTTAGGCGCTCACTTTGTAGCACC
>PVKE010028301.1:0-21015 GCA_004027555.1 Craseonycteris thonglongyai | reverse complement strand
AGAGAGGGAGGGGAGGTGGGAGAGGGCACCAGAATTATGGACACACTCAATGGTTTGGTGGTTACCAGGAGAGGAGGGAGGAGGGGGGAGGGAGAGTTGTGTGGGGAGGGGGGAGTGGGCTCCAGATATATCGGGTTGGAGGGGGACCTGATTCTGGGAGCTGGGCACATAATGCGATGCATGGGTGATGTGATGTGGAGTTGTCCATTGGGAAACTGTCTGATGGTTACCAACCAATGTCACCCCATTAAATTTAACAATAAAATATTTAAAAAAAAAAAGTTTTTCACTTTAAAGTCCGTTAGTAAAAAGCAACAGATATTTCCTAGTACATTATTAGACTCAGTAAGAAAATATGAATAATGTTATTTTAAAAGTGTGTTCTCAATATGTTATGTTGCTGCTTCCTATTTTACATGTTATTTTCAAGACTCCTTATCCATTTTAAATAAAAATTGCCTTTTAATATTTTTATAGATAATGGATTCTTCTAACTTTACCATATCCAGGGAGTTTGAAAAGGTCATTAGTTTAAATAAAGCTTATTTTTTCCCATTATAGAAATTGAAAAAATATGTAAAAGTGTTAAGAAAAAATCAAGAGTCTTACTGGCTAAATTTATGTATAGATCCAGCCATAAATGCCTCTATTTTTCATATTACATGACTGGATACTTTCTGGACAGCTCCAGCATTATGTGATACAATCTTGTTTTCCACACATAACTGTTTTAGTTTTTGTAGACTGTTATAATAATATTTGACAGAACTTTATAGGTTTTACCCTTCCATTTTGAAAAAGCTAACTACTTTACTCCAACTATTTCAAATGTGTATGTTCAGATAGGGATTAGTCTTATTCAGAGTCATTCTACAGGACAAAACATTTTCACAGATGTTGGTACAAGTTTGTAAAGGAATAAAAACCTCACATTATTAGATACATATTCCAGACTTAAAAGATCTACAAAGACAAAATAATTGTGGCTTTTCTTGCCACATAAAATATTGACAATCTTTCCTTTAAAGCTATAGACAGTTTTATTACTTACCATAAAGAATTTTCTTCTACTGCAAATTCTTTGTATTTTAATAGCTGCATGATATTGAGTTCAGTACATGTATCACAACCCAACCTGTGATACTTCTCTTCTGAGCTGCATGTTACCTTTGATTACCTATTCACATTGATGAATGAAAGAGCAAGTCTACTTGGTTTCTTATGCTAATTTTCTCATTCTGGCCTCTCTGAATAATGGGCTGGTTGCAAGCACTAGCATGTCAATGAATAGGCTTCATTTTAGGGTGGGCTGGTAGGAATCAGGCCAGCTGATAGGCGAGCTGGGCCCTACAAACCCCACAGCAGGGGAAAAAAACCCCAAAAAGCCAGATCATGGAAGATTCTACTCTAGGGTGCTAACTCTCATGCTGAAGCCCTGGCTTCTTTAAAACTGATAATGTGCTCTTTTAGAATGCTCTTACAGCCTTGCGTCTAGGGCAAATAACCTGTGTTAAAGACCAACCCAAGCAGGCCAATTCTTCAGTCAAACATCCTGATTTCTCTTACCCTTCTCAATACCAGCCAATCACAGGGGACCCTATTGTTTAACTTAAAAAAAGAAAAGTTACCACCTGTGTTACAGCCTTTTCTTACTTCAAAATTCTTTTGAGATGCGGTTTGCTCTGCTCAGGTGTGCTCTTCGGTATGAACCAATCTCTGCTTTCCAAATCCAATTGGCGTTATCTTTTCAAAACCTCTGGTGTATCCCCCTTTATTTATTTATTTATTTATTTATTTAGCGCTTTTACCAACTTAATACATTTTAAAGAATTTCTTTGTTAATTCAATGGAATTTTTTTAAAGATTTTATTTTTATTGTATTTTTCTGTTTGTTTTGAGAGAGACAGAGAGAAGGAGGAGGGCCCAGAGCAGTCTCCATAGTTGTTAAGTCATCAGTTTTCGATATAGTTTCACTCTGTAGGTGGGCACAGGGCTGCACAGGGCAAGAACTGGGCCGGGGGCCTACTGCATGGGCCCCAGCAAGAACTGAATTGGGGGCACACCCCAGTTTAGCATATGAGTCCACATGAGCCAGGGCTGGGGCTGCAAAGCCAACCTCCTGAGCCATCTGGCTTCCCCAGAGTTTTTTGTTTTCTTTGAGGGAGGAGAAGCAAATAATGACATCTTTAATCAAGTGTTGCATTTTCTTTTTAATGCCCCAAAGTACAGACTTTTAGAAATCAAAATTATATGTGAGGGCTGTCTGGAAAGTGTCCAGCTATGTAACCATTCTCATTATATTGACAATGGCTGGATTTTTTTCTGGACAGCCCTCATAAACACTAATAGAGCAGAAAGTCTCCAAAGTCATACTTTAAGCACTGAACACACATTAAGAGATGACAAGAATTGCCTCATATTTAAGTAGTATCTTCTTTAAACAAACAAGCAAAACATAAAAAATAAAAACTATACCCCAATATGTGAGCAAAGTTAATCTCATGCCAAATCTTTGCTAAAATGTGATCATTATTCATATAATTCAAACAATAACACTAACCACCCTATAAACATACATCAACTCTGAATATTTTTGTTGAAAGAATTTTGGTCTTTTTCAGTTTCCTATTTGATTTTGCCAGTTTTAGCTCTAGACCTTTCAGAATCTTGAAAATTAAAATGGGAATTTATTGTATAAGATGTGATCAAATAGAGTGAATGTTTAAATAAAAAAATTATAGTAAAAGATATATTGCCATTAACACCCCTCAAAATATTCCCCCTTGCTTTGAACACATGTATCCCATTGTTCTTGCCACTTTCTGACAGAGTTCTGGAAATCCTCTTTCATTATTAGTGTCTGAGAAATGGGCAGTTTCATGCTCTATTGTGACAATGTTTTGTGTCACACATTACTTCTGGTATGGCAATTTCTGTCAAACAAAAACATAATGGTATGTCCTCATCCACCTTGTGACTTCTGGCTCTTCCCCAAAGTCAAAATGACCATGAAAGGTAAAAGTTTTAAATCGATTCAGGACTTCGAGGCTGCCATGACATTGCAATTAAAGGCACTCATGAAAGAGGACTTTCAGAATTGCTTCAGAAAGTAGCAAGAATGAAAAGATAAGTATGTTCAAAGCAAGGGGGGTATTTCAAAGGGGATTAATGGCAATGTGTTTTTTAATGTAATAAATTTTTTAAATTTAAACATTCACTATCTTTTGATCACATCTCATATACCTGGTCATACCTAAGAACATTATAGATGAAAAAACTGTGGTTCTGAGAAATACATTTATTTGCCCAAGACTACTTAACTTGTGGCGGGAATGGGCTAGAATCAAACCCTTACAATTTCTTCAGTAGTGTTCTATTCAAAATGCCTTACATATATATATATTTTCATAAGAGCTTTTACCTTTTCTTTATCATCTCTTATTTAATATCTTTGTTTCATACGAAAGTATACCCTCTGTAGGAGTATAAGCACTGTATATCTTGTTCTTTTTTTTTTTTTTTTTAACTTTTAGTGGCTCTCCAGGTGCCTAACTCATTACTAGGTAGCTGATAATTATTTGTTAACTAAATGAATTGAATGTGCCATGTTACTTCTCTACCCCAAGTGAATGACCTGAAACTTAACACCTTAAAATAGTAGCTTGTGGGGAGAGCAGTAGCAGTATCTGTGAACAGCTTGAAATGATATGCAAAATTCTGTGGGTATGCCAATCTTGTTTTGTCTATAATTCTCTTAATTCTCAAAGGGGTACATTAAAAAAAAAAAAAGCTGACAGTCACTGCCTTATGAAGAGACACTCAAAGTAGTGTTTTACTCTAATATGCTTAGGATCTTAACTTTACGAAAAAAAGTTAATTCCCTTTTACTTGATTTTAATTCCACAGATTTATGTGTGGCATTCCCTTGGCATATTTTATAAGCTTGAAACTTTTCAAGATCAAGTAGTTCTGCAGCAGCTCAGTGCTAAGGTGAGGAGGGGCATGCATCTAGGTAAGGATTAACTGGAAAGATATATCATTGTACTCCTTCTAGAAGCAGAGATAACAGAAGTCCTTGAGCACAAATGCATTCTGTTCACACAAAACTTACCTTTTCAACTGGAAGGATGTGCTGTTCCATGAAATACCTCACCCTGCTAAGAAATTCCTGGCCTCTGCTGGTCTGTCCAAACAACTTTTGGGTAGTATCGATGTGTGGTAGTGTTCTAAAAATTCTTTGTAAGGAAAAATGTTATGAAGATACCCAAAATCATTATTACATATTTCTGAATATAATGTGAAATCTTCCCTGGCTCCCAAAAAATAGCCCTCAGGAAGAGTTGCCATGTTTTGGAATTTTTAAAAATGTTTCATATTATGGGATAAATGTAGAATCGCTTTATGTTGACCATCAAATTTTTGTGTTTAAAGTACTATTTGGGGAAAACATAAGCTTGGGATGACCTCAATCAATGATATTTTTGAATCTTTATTTGAAGTCCCCTGTTAGAATCTTCTAAAAAGGAACCAAAGAAATTGAACACAAATTTAATAATTACTCTTAATATATATATGCCTCACAAATAGAATTGCTGGTTGCCATTATAAACAAGACCTCTAAAGAGCAACATGGTTGGTTGTTATTGTGGAGGTCAGATATCTGTCTATAAAATGAATTGTAAAACGTGACTGTCCTAATGTTATGCCATAGGTACTTGTGGCTTGGCAGAACTTCCAGGGATAGCATCATCTACAGATTCAGTAAGTGCTACCTATCATACCACTTAGATGGGAGTGTGATTGGCAAAGTATATTAGATGCCTCAGAAAATGCTTCACTGATGGAAACATGAATTTCAAAGATGCATACAAAATGTCTGAATAAGAAAAAGCAGTTTTTCTAAATTTAATAAATTACCTTATATATTTGTAATTTGTCAATTTAAAGAGGTATATTTAAATAACAAATATTAGAAGGAAATACTTAAGTTTTATCTATATCCTTAAAAGTTTATACACTCAAGCTAGTAAAATACTTTTAATCATAAATATAGGTAATTTTTATATTTGATGTCAATTTATTTTCAGGCAGACAAGAGATTTACCAAATATTGGGACTGGCAGCAACAATCCTGGTATAAGAATTAATACAATCCTTATCCCCCTAAAATTTATAACCTTCACATACTTAATAAAGGCTCTAATTTGGGTTAGCAAAGAAATCTGTTTTGCTTACCTTTTTGAGACTTGCAGTCCAGTTTCTGCCAGAGGTTGCACAACATTGCCAAACAGACAGCTCTCCTCAGATGTATCATTTCCCAGAAGATATCTATGATATATTCCCTACAAGTGAATTAACATAGCAGTTAAAAGTCATTGAAAATTTTTCTTCAGCTACCAGTCCTTCCAGTTTCCCACTTATGTGAGTCACCAAATTAATATATATTAATATAATATTAATATAATTATATATTAATATAATTCACCTTGTGAATTTGGTGCCAAGATATAAATCAAATGATCAATTATATTAATTTATATGAAGGAATAATGATACCCCCTAAAGAGTCATACTTGTATCACTGGTTAATACACTTTTATCCTAACAATTTAACTGGGAATCAAACCAAACTTGAAAATAAGCTCAGTAGTTACCAAAGATACTAAACCGGCAAGTTATCACTTTTATAGATCATTGAGCTCCTATCATAGGGGAGAAAAATCTAAAGAAATCAAAACAGAATAAAAAACTGTAAAACCAAAGGCAAGGCAATGAGATGACCTCTAAAATATTTTATTTCATTTTTGGACCCATAGATCAGGTGAAACTGTCTCCTTCAAATATTGTTAGCTGAATGCTAACCAGTTTTTCTTGATTAATTCTCCATGTTCTTTGCTTCCAACACAATACATTCTGTTATCCCCTGTCTCCTTATCAAAACACAATCAAATAAATTTCATTAGTTTATTTCTTTGTACAATTCTTTATGTAATAAAATACTAACAGTCTTTCCATCATTTCCAATTTCATATTTTGTTAAAATGGAATGTTTATGATAATCTCTAAGGCTACTACTACCGTATATAGTTTATGACATATATATTAATTTCAATCATAACCCATGTTAAATTTTTATTTGAAATGAAAATCCAATGAAATTGGATTTGTGGAAACTAATGGATATATAAATATTCCATAAACCCTATTTTGAGAAACCCATTCCATCAACTTGATTAACTAATATGACTAACATGACTGTAAAAATAGAAGATGATATATAACACAACTATTTTCTAGAAGGCATTTCCGTTGTTCATGGATAACATAAACTATGAGAACAGAGGAAAATAACTGTCATTTTCCTTAGTTCTGCTCTTTCCATTCTTCTTTGTTTTTAAAATTTCTTATTTATCTGTTCTTTCTCCAAGCCCTACCCCTTGCTATTGATAAAGTATATCAATTTCTTAAATAAGCCCACAAGAGTCAAAGTACATGGAAACTGAATTAGTATAGTAAATAATGCATTTGTTTAGATTAAACTGTAATTAAAAAAACTGAATTCATGCTCAATTTCCTCTCAAAATTAATCGCATAAATATGACATTGTTAGAAAATGGGAAAATGTACTCATCTACTCACTCAAAAACATATAGTAAGAGGTTACTACATGCTAGGTACTGTGCTAGGGTTTGGGAAGTTCAAAGATAATTCTTTCATCATCATCAGACCTGGTTAATAATGAAGCAGACGTCATTAAAATATCTTAGCTCTTTCTTGCACTGAATATTCAGGAAATAGCCAATTCTCACATGCTTTTCTCTATTAGTTACTATGTCTTTCTTCCTTCCTCCATCCTTTGAGATTATAATACCAAACAGTGATGATCTATTTTGCTACTGAACTATTTTCCTTGCCAAATTCCTAGTTAGTAAATTCTGAATATAAACCCTCTAAAAATCAGAAAACACTGTCAACAGTACATTAATAAATAATGGTGAAACACATGCTAAAAACAATTACCTGTGATATTCCAGCCATTTTAAAATATGAAAGGGCAAGAAAGAAATTCCAATTAGGAAGAGTAGGGTCAATTCCCCTACAGTGGCAATATATTGAAACTTGTTCTTCTATTGATGGTATCCCTATAAAAAAAATTAATGAAAAGCTCACAGCAAATATTTCAAAATGTCATAATATTGCGTATGTATATAAAAATATAGTAACCATTAGTTCACATAACAAAATGTGTTCTAAATGTTCATTTCCAAAAACAACACCATATACAAAGGATTACATTTTGTCATAAATCACTAATAGTGGAATGCTATATTCAGAAAAGTCAATAATGAATAAAATAATTTAAAAACATTTCAGGAAGCAAATAGAAGCTATCTAAAATTGCAATATAATCTTATTTATAAATTAAGACGAATAATACATTTTATATTAATAGCACTTTAGGCAACATTATGTTTTCATACCTATGTTTTCTTGCAAATAAGAACCTTGAAATATCAATGGAACTGTCCTTGAAATTGTCCCTTGCCAAAAGTATAACATGAGGAGATGTGCTAAATCTGATAAAGGATGACCAATGGTTGAAAGCTCCCAATCCAGTACAGCTATAACTCGAGCCTGTAATTTTAAAAAGTTTGAACATGTTAAATCAAAAACAACACAAATTAGGAAATAAATAAAGTAGAATACTTTCAAAATAACATTTTCCATAAAAGCAAAGCTGATGCCGTAGTTCGTGGTCTTTACCCACAATGGCACATCTCATTTATTAATTAACTAATGAGCCTTGATTGTGTAGAGCCAAGGACTCTGATTCCGTTACTGGCTATCCATTCTCCAGCATTTAGCCTTAATATCTACTAAAGAGCAGAACAAAAGCAGTTGAAACTTTCCAAGTGGGAATAACTGTGGTAAAAGAAGAAATTCTAATAATTACTTATTATAACTTATGAATCTATGCTATGGCAATGAATCTTAACTACATAAAAAAATGTTACAATCTCCTGGCAATCATTTTTTAAGTGAGTTATTTCATGCTGTAGATACAAAAATATAATTGTTATAAAAGATGCAATTTATTTTATGAATATAAAATCCACCATTATATAACAACATGATAACAGTCATATTCTTTAGAATAAATAAAGCAGAAAGCTGTCTTCATTTTACTTTGTAACCATATGTATCAAGGGAATAGAATATATAGAGGAGGGCTGTCCAGAAAGTATCCAGCCATGTAATATGAAAAATAGAGGCATTTATGGCTGGATTTTTCTTGGATAGCCCTTGTATACCAAACTGCTAGCAAGGGCTGTGGTTACTTCAAGGGATTAAGGCAGGAGGTACAGGGATAAGAAGAGTTCAGTACAGAGAAGTGACATGATAGGATTTTGAGGGTTACTCAAAAGATTGCAGGAGAACCAGTGAGGAGGTGGCAAGATTGTCTGTGGGCAAAATAAAGTGTGAAGTACAATCAGTCACAATGTTTATAGTGTATGTGCTTTAAAAACAACCCAAATGCTCAAAAGTGACAATTTTCTTGACAATGCGCCTTAAGAAAAATGTCACCCATCAATATGCATGAAAGAGATATTATGTAGAGGACTGAAATGTCTTCAACAACAGCAAGAGAATTTCAAGGGGCACATAATCTTTAGAAAGTAGCGTGTGCTGAAAAAAATGACTACAAGGACAAAAATGAGTCAAGTAGAAGACAAATCCATATGCTGAGAGTGGGAGCCTAGATGAGAAAAGCAACTTGAGGGTTTGAGAAGAATGGAAAAGATGTGAAAAAGCCATTTTTTTTAAGATTTATTTTTTGTTTGAGAGAAGGTAAGAGAGAGATAGGGGGCAGAGCAGTCTCCAGAGTTGTATATCATTAGTTGTGACATAGTTTCATTCCACACAGGTGGATAGGAGGCTGTATGGGGCAAGAACCAAACTGGGGACCTCCTGCATGGGAGGCGAGAACCCTTGCCGCCTTCCCACCAGTTGCAGTTACATCACATTTCAGCACATGGGTTTGAACAGGCTGGAGCTGGGATTCAATCCCTGGACCTCATGGTTGCAAAGACAAGCACTCAACCTGCTGAGCTATCCTGGCAATCCTGGAAAAGCCATTTAAAAAGAAAAAGTCACAGACTTTTATGAATAGACAAATTAAAAGCTGAGGTGAAATTATGCAGCATAAATATATCCCAGACCCAGTTAACCTGACTTTATGACTATTCTGCAGCAAAAATATGACCTAAGATCAGGGTTGGAGATTGTATAAAGAGGTGAGAAGATTCTGGAACAACTAATCTAAAGAAACTATAACTCTTATATTACTTGCACACATCCACAGTCAATAAATTATTAAATCAACTGATAATAAAGAAGGTAGTTTTAAAAATGATTGATCATATCCACATGGGCCAAGCAAAATAAGATGTCAAATGAAGTCATAAGGGGTCCATGGATTCTAAAGTAAGAGCAATCAATTGCAGCATTTCAGTGGAGATGTAAAGAAATAAGAGAACAGAAGGTAAAGAAGGGGTGATCAACGAAGGTGTGGCACATTTACACAACAGAATACTATTCAGTGATAAGAAAAGATGAAATACAGTCATTTGTGACAAGATGGATGGACGTTAAAACCATCTTATTTTAGCGAAATAAGTCAGACTGAAAGAATCAGGAAACACATGACCTCACTTATTGGTGGAATATAAAACTAAAAATAACAAAGAAACAAAAATTCATTGACACAGTCAATAGTTTGGTGGTTACCTGAGGGGAAGGGGGGAGAGGGAGGGAGAGTTGTGACGGGGAGTTGGGAGTGGGCACCAGATATATGGTGATGGAAGGAGAGTTGATTCTGGGTGGTGAGCACATAATGCAATACATAGATAATGTAATGTAGAGTTGTACACCTGAAAACTATATTGTCGACCAATGTCAACCCGAGAAATTTAACAACAACAACAAAAAAAGACAAGGCATTTCCATTTCTAGATCACTGAAGTTGAGTTCCAGAGTAGATGGGAAGCAGCACAGTGTAGGAGGAATTATATAGAGCACTGGAAGTCTGCAAGCCTGAGTTCAAAACCTGACTTTACCACCAAAGACCACTTACTAAAGAGTATTTTAAAAATATCTGTGAAAAGGTGGGGAAAATCCCATCACCATGTCTATTCTAGCAATAAAATTAAAATTTATAACTATGGTTTTTCCTAACTACACTGACATTTTAGAGACAATGGAGAAAAGTAAAAAGAAAAAAGCAATCAAAAATATAAATTTTATTTTGCATATCAAGTCATTCTTGTCTTTATATGTTAATACGTAGAAGGCTGCAAGGCAGATGACTTCTGAAGAATCAGTTTACATATGTTATATTAAATACATGATGACTAATTAATGGAAATGAATGAACTATCTATGGGCTGATCTGTTTGTAGTGAAATATATTTGTCTTTCAAGTTGAAATGGCACTATGCACATAAAACTCCAAAATTTTAAACAGTTCTCTGACAGATGAGTAAGATTTATATTTAGAAAGTTAACAGAATTTTCCAGGAAAATTGGATATCTCTTGAACACTGCAGTGAGTAATTTGCACTGCTGAAATACATGTTCAAACATGCTCCAAATACTTTATATAGAAGTAATTGGAAAATAACTAGGGATTTCGAAATGGAGTATTATGCTTTTGTTTTGCCATACCCTGTGCTAACACTTTACTGGCTAACCACATACATTCCTGGAAGATACATCACCTAAACTTGTTTCTGTCTTCTTCTTTTAATTGGTTAGCTTTCTGATGATAAAAATAAAATGTGCTGTTTTGCAAAAAACAAAAACAAAGAAAACAATAAAACCTCAAATCTTAAACATTATAGAAATCACAGCTTACAAGTTTCCTATAATTCTATCACCTACAAGCACTGAAGTTTCAGTATTATAAAAGATTTACCTTTACCTTAATATTTTCCTGAAGAATAGAAATTAATAAGCAGTCTTACGAAAGTAGAACAGAAAAACGGCAATCCTAAAATGTTGGTGTTCCCCTTGCCTGAATTGAAAAGGCACACAATGTGACTTTCCTGGCTTTGAGAATATACTAAACTTGTGTGAAATCCATTTGGAGAATCTAGATGATGGGTACACAGGACTTCTCTTTGCTATTTATATACATAACTTCTTTTGACTCTATAATTATTTCAAAATAAAAAGTTAAAATAAAAATTGGAAGAAAGACCTATCTTTAAAGGTAGGGAGCTACCTATGCCAGAAAACCTGCAGGCTCATCCTTAAAGTTTTGTATGGTGAAGACAATTCTGAGTGTAGGGGAAGAGTGAGAATGGGGTGGGGGGAGTAGGGTGGAGGCATTGAATATACGGTGATAGAAAGAGAGCTGATTCTGGGTGCTGAGTACAGAATGCAATGCGTAGACAATGTAACATAGAATTGTACACCTGGAAATAATGTAATCGTCATCAACCAAAGTCACCTCAATAAATTTAACAATTAAAAAAAAAAGAGTGGGGGAAGCAGGGATGGCTCAGCAGGTTAAGTGCTCACTTTGCAGCCCCAGGGACTGAGGATCAAATCCCAGCCCTGACCCATCTGGACCCATGTGCTGAACTGGGGTGTGCTTCCCATGCGGGAGGCCCCCAGTTCAGTTCTTGCCACTCAGCTCAGCCCTGGCTTGAGGGGGCGTGCCTCCCATGCAGGAGGCTCCCAGCCCAGTTCCCACCCTGCAAGGCTCCCCAGCCCAGCTGTGTGGAATGAAACCATGTTGAAAACTGATGACATACAACTATGGAGAGCGCTCGGCCCTTCTCCTTCTCTCTGTCTCCCTGTTCCTGTTTCTCTGTCTCCATCAGAAACAATAAAATACATCTTTAAAAGAAAAATAAAAAAAGAGTGGGATGGGTTGGGCTTCTTCAGCACTCTGGGAGTAACACCTACTTAGTATGTGTATCCCAAATCAGATCAACTTAACTTACTGTAAACATGACTTACAGTACCTCTTTAGGGTGGAAAATTATGTTCTCTAGCCTGAAATCTCCATGAATCAAATTTTCTTCATTGTCATTATCTGGCAAGTTTTTCATTAGCCAGTCAGATAGCTGGTTCATGGCAGGGATGTCCTGATGAGCTGTACTTTGATATTGCTTTATCCAGGTTGATACCTAAAGATATATAAATAAGAAAAATGATAGAGCTGAAAATAAAATGTAAGATTCAGTAATTCTAAAATTAAACAAAATTCTACTATATCAAATTTGGTTTTATTCTTAAATGAGCAAGAGAAAATGCATAAGGCGATATTCATATTAACAGCCTGAAACACTCATATCAGCCTAAAACCTTAAACACTTAAGTCTCTCTTCCATCTAGTTCCATTTCACTTACATAGATTTTTAACAAACACACACACGTGTGCCTAGGAATCAAGAGATGTAGAGATGTGAATTTTAGTTCTTCCTTGGTGACTATTTTGCAGAAGGAAAAAAAGAATGCACACACACAACACAAATAAATAAGCATAAAAATATTCCTGGAAGCGTCACCAGAAACAATCCCTGGAAAAGGGAATATTGGGCTAAAAGAAGAAAGAGTTTTACTTTCTATTTGAATACCCTTTCTTATTACCCATAGAATTTTCTAAATATGTTATAGGTATGAGGAGTGCAAAGACTTTTTATTATTCTTATTATAGAATTAAATGCAAACAAATCAACTTATTCTCAAAGTCCTCTATCAGTTGAGACCATATTATTTATCTGCTTATATCTGTCTCTCTGCACTCCTCAAGGTATCTCTGTTCAATTTAGTTCTGTAAGGAGCTTCATCTTTGGAATCATACAGACCTGGGTTTAAATTATGTCTAGGCCTTTCAGTTATGTATTACTTGATACCTGTAAGCCTCAGTTACCTCTTCTGTAAAACAGGAGTAATAATACCTATGTTTTAGGGTTGTTACAAAGATTTAAAAAAAAGAGTTGGTCAACAATTCACCTACCATGGGAACTAGCATGTAGTGAGTAGTCTAAACCTTACTTCCTTTCTCCTCTCAACCCCCTCAAAAAGACATGCTTGTTATGTACAAAGGGAAACAGCCCCATACATATCTGGTCTTGTTGCTCCTTTGATTTGAAATGCTCACCATCTCTTCCCTATCATTCTAGATTTTTATCCTTTTTTTAATTGTTTTTGACAGAGAGAGAACTGAGCTGGGGGCACTCCCCAGTTCAGCACATGGGTCCACAAAGGCCGGGGCCGGGATATGATCCTGGGTCCCAGGCTCTGCAAAGTGAGCACTTAACCCACTGAGCCATCCCAGCTTCCCCTATCCTTAAATACACAGTATAAGGCACATATCTCTCTCAGGAAGCATTCCCCACTTAAGGGCATACTGCTTGCTATATACATTCTATATAGAACAGCTTTCACGATGAGTACAATTTATGACTAAATTATATATACTGTGTTATACCATTTTCAAATTTCATATTTTCAAGTTTCAGATAAATGACATTTAGGTATATGACAGGGGACCCAAAACAACAGAATTTATAAAAAATTGTGTATTTATTCTTACAGGTTTAAACTTTAGTCACCTTTAAAATATTCTGTTTGATGCAATAGACCTAACAAGATGTTTTTTCCATGGCTCAAAACAGTTTTTGAACTTGTCATTTTGATGCTTTTTAGTGTTTCTGCCATTTTTTGTTTCACTTCTTCCACGTTTCCCTTTGAGGATTTTTCTCATCCAGGGAAACAAACAAAAAAAAAGTTGCTTGGGGAGAGATCAGGTGAATAGGGAGAGTGGGGAATGGCAGTCATGCCATTTTTGATCGAAAAGGGCTGAACACTCAGCATGGTGTGGGCAGGTGCGCTGATAGGCCACATGTTGTTCAAATAAATCATCCAGCATAAAACTTTTACTGAAGCCAAACACAACCTCTCACAACAACATCAGCTGGTACAATGATGTAAATGGGTTCCTAGAACACTCACCTAGTGGGGAAGCCTGTACCACAAGGGTCCCACCCTCCAGAAGATAATTAGTTTTGTTTTGTTTGGTCCTCCTTGTAAGTTTCTCAAAAATAACCATCAGTTCCTTTAGGGGAAGAACTTCTTTTTATTTTCTTGATATTTAACACAATACCTACCCCATATGAAACACACAATCATGCTTAATAAATATCTGTTAAGCTAACGTAAAAAGGGAAAACTATAGAAAATAAGTGGAGAGACTAAAACAGCGGAAATTTGTATTCATGTATATGCTGTTAGTTACAGAAGTTTTTGCTGAACAAAACCTGATCTAAAAATATAAAATTATGCTTAACACAAGTCAATCTGAAGGCTAATATTATATTTACAACCAAGTTTCAGAAAAATATAAAATAGGTTTTAATTTTGACTAGTAATTTATATTATTTCCAAGAACTTAATTAAAAAAGCTTCTTTATGTGGATACATTACCTGTCTTTTGCAGTACCCAGCACCTACACCATATCCTTTCAGCTGCAATGAGTTTATATTCAAGGAATGTAATTTAGCCAAGGTTTCTATCATGGCCACATATATGGCTGAGCGTTCTGCTGGGCTAACTCCAGGAATTTTGAAATTATGAAAGATTCGACCCTATGGAAGCAATTACAACAGATAATTTAAAACAAAATAAGTCTGTTTATATCAATTCTTTGTAGTGTCATCATCCTCTATTGCCTACAAAAGATCAGAATAGTTTTGTAATCAAAACCAATTCTTTGCAGAACATGCTAGAAAAACATTAATTAGTGAAACATGTTTCATGTAAGAGTACATATGCCAAAAGGAAATACAATATATGCCAAGATAAAGGACAAAAATTACTCTCAAGTTACATTTTACAAAAAAACTTAAAACAATTTGAATTTATTGCTCTTAATGGATTGATTTTCTTTTTGTAGTAATCCCCCCACCCCACCCCCGACAGTTTGGTTATTGGAATTACATACAGCTCTTTAATGACACCTAGAGGAAAATGTAAGAACAAGTCAATATGCCCTAGTGTATTTCATCCCTCCCATATTGTGTGCTCAGATTAAAACTAAAGTTTCAGTCCTTGCAAAGCAAACTAATTACCTAAAATTTTGACCAATAAATGATAATTTATTAACATCTAATTCCATAAGAATAAAAGCAACAACAAAGTATGATTGTTAATTTACCTGCACATGTTCCATCACATAAAAATCTGTTCCAATCACAGAAGAATTGCTGCAGTACAATAAAGGCTTGGGGACAGGGAATCCAACGGAAAACAAAGCTTTCTGGACTTCAAATTCCCTATCAATCTAAACAGGATAATAGATCAGTGAAAATCAGAAACAGAAATTTAATAATTACTTGTGAGCTAACATTAAGGCTAGGATTCAATTTTAAAACAGTATCAACAAAGGATAATACTTTCCTTATTGCCTATATACTTTCCTTAGTGCCTTTAAATGTAGTCTTAGTGAAATTATTATTTAAATTAGGCCAGTACTAAAAAAATAATTTAATTAGGTTAAAAGGCAAGGCACACTCATGGGGCTAATCTTGGCTCTGGTAATATGAAAGCAACAATCAATCAATCAATCAATCAATCAATCAATCTCTCTCTCTCTCTCTCTCTCTCACGATCCTTCCTGGTGCTTGGGGCCACTATGCAGCTCAAGATAACTATTGGGAAATGAGAAGCAAGCTGATACTTAAGCAGGAGCCCAAATAAGACAGTGAAGAAAAGGGCCTCCTCAACTAGTCAGGTGGCTGAGGACACAGCTAACAGCAGAGCTGTGATGCAGACTCATCTGCATACAAAGTTCCCTTGCCCCAGACTCAGGCAGTGGTGACGGATCACTCTTAAGGTGAAGAGACTGTGCAGCTCACTTTGACAGCAGGAATAAGGCAGCTTCTGCTGCAATAACTAGAGCAGGAAATGACTAAACCCATGACCAAGGTAAGAGAAGCCAGCAGTGTCAATGGCACCACAAACAAGTGTTTATAAGCATCCTGCTGTGGAAATAGGGTGGTGGGATGGTGGTGGGGACCAAAGTGTTAGAGAGTCATTAAGGGGATGACAGTGTGGGAAAAATGAAAGGACTTGAGACAAAGTACTTTAGATCCTTGAACAAAGAGTATTATATTACATTTCTGATGCCTTCTGGTAGGATGATATCAAAGAGACAGACAAATAGAGCTGTTTATTGGGGTGTAAATCCCTGGGTAGCTAGGAATTCTACTTCAGTCTAGCCATGTTGAGGCTTAACAAAGTTACCCAACTTTTTTGCTATTAAGCATTCAAGTTACTTCTTGTTTTGGGGAATATGATGTGGGATCAAGAAAGTCAGAATCAGCATTTTGCATTACTGTGATAGTAAGCCCACCCTCAACAGCACTTTCACAGTGAGCTGGGCCTGGGAAGCACCTGTTAGACATGATCATAATAAAACTCTAAATATGAATAGTGCCTTTAATAACATCCAGGACTTCGATTTCCTCCCTCTCCTGTTTTCTTCTTTAAAACCATGCATAATATATTTCCGAAACAGACTCAATTTTTAACAAAAATATTTTCGAATTCTAAGTTTAATATTTAGAGAATACTATAAAATGATTATGCAAGTATTTTTTATCACCAAAAGATCAGGAGATTGTCCTAGCAAATATTTTAGAATAATTCAGTGAGTAGATATTGTTAAGATACAATAATGTGCTTTTAAAAACATAATTTAAATGTATAACCAAAGTACAAAACATCTATAAATGAGTAGCACTGAAAAATTTTTTTTTTAAGATTTTATTGTTCTTGACAGAGACAGACAGAGACAGACAAAGACAGAGAGAAGGCGGAGGGCCCAGAGCAGTCTCCATAGTGGTGCATCATCAGTTTTCAACATGGTTTAGTTCCACACAGGGTGGGAACCGGGCAAGGGGCCTCCCACATGGGAAGCTTGCCTCGGAGAGAACCAAACTGCATGGGAAGCACACCCCAGTTCAGCATATGGTTCTTCATGGGCAGGGGTGGGATTCGATCCTTGGTGCCGGGGCTTCAAAGCAATTGCTTAACCCACTGCGCCATCCCCGCTTCCCCCAGCACTGAAAAGATTCACTGTATGACTATATTTCTAGCCAAGTGTACACGAAGGAATGAAATCCATAAGACTGGATGTTGCTGAAGATTAATAGCCTGAAGATAAAGCTCAGCCTCAAATTCTTTTCCAAAACAAAGAGGGGAATATAATTCAAGTGAAATTTTTATCTAAGAAATAAAATGCATTTGCTATTATTTAATAGTCAGGAGATGACATGTACAAGCCATTTAAGTTGTTTTGTGGGTATGAAATGCATTTATTTGTCACCAAAGAATGTATTCATATACCATACCCTATGTGCTTTAGGAAGAAGTGCACCAGGTGGTTTCTTCCTGAGGACATATTCTTGAAAGCCCTTCTGGAGATAAAAGGTTGGGTTGGATTTTCCTGATCTACATAGAAGTAGAAAAAATGGTCAAATGCAAAGATATATTTACCTTCTTCCTTGAATCCTACTGAAAAGTCTGAAGAAACACAAAATAAAAATAAATTCATTTCAATATTGGAAGGCTAGGGGTGGTGCTACCAGCAGCTTAGAACATGAGTTTCTTGAATGATATAAAGCAGCTGGCAACAAATACTGGAACAGCTGGGGTAGTGTCCCCTCATCTATCATTGGTGAGATAACCCCCATATGCATCACCAAGGTTAGCTCCCAAGTACAAGTCTCTACAATGGGAATTCTGATAAGCAACGTTCTAGAGGGGACATCAGGGCCACGGAAGTGCAACAGTGCCCCAGGTAGTTCACAGACCAAAGGCACTGACTTTCTCCACCAGGTGAACAGAAATTCTCACACAGACTAAGGACATACACTCCAGCTATGAAAATTATCCAGTCTACATTTTCATTTGCAATATAAGCAGTTTGGAATTACCCAACTTTTAAAGACTCTCATAGCATAAAAGAGAGGCCTTTAAACTAAACAATCAGAAGAAGCAATCCCTGAAGTAACAGGTAGGAGAAAGTGGAAAAAACATTTTTTTTTTTTCTTAAGTTTCTCCCTAGGCCTCCGGCCTCCATCAGCAAAGAACAAGAGTTCAGACTGCACACAGCAGTAGTTCCAGTGTCTCTGCACGTTTCTCCGATCAGCCTCAGCCATCCTCCCCAGAAAGCATATCAAAGAGCAATGATCTAATCCTGTGTGGGTGCCTGATAGCCTAAGAAAGGGGAGACCATTGTCAATGGTTAGAAAATGGGAACACCTCAAACTATACTGTCTTTCTTTTTTAAAGATTTGTTCTGAGAGGAGAGAGGGGTGTGTGGGGAGGGCACAGGGCAGTCTCCATACTTGTACATCATTAGTTGTGACATGGTTTTATTTTACACAGGTGGATGGGGTGCTGTGCAGGGCAGGAACCAAACCGGGGGCCTCCTGCATGAGAGGCTGGAACCCTCATCCCTGAGCCATCCCAGCAGCCAACAGTTGCACTGCAGTTCAGCATAAGGTTTGCATGGGCCGTGGGTGGGAATTGAACCCGGGACTTCGAGATTGTGAGGCAAGTGCTCAATCTATGAGCTATCCCGACACCCCATTGATGTCTATCTTGACATAGGACAATTTATCCATAATGTTCCAGTCAAGCTGCAATGAACCATACAAAAACCTTTTTTTTTTTATCAAATGTCTGATTGCATGCATTTTTGATGATATAATCATATGTGAAACACTGTTTTTTCACAATGGTAAATGATACCAATGGAAACTAAAAGCTTCTCATTGAAGTTACCATATGAGTTACCGTATGACCCAACAATTCTACTCCTAGGTATATATCCAAGAAAACTAAAATCATGTTAACATAAAAATTTGTATGAGAATGTTTATAGCAGCACTATTTACAAAAGCCAAAAAAAAATGGGAAACAAAAAATATCCACCAACAGATGAATGAATAAACAAAATGTGGTATAGCCATATAATGGAACATTACTCATCCAAAAAAGAAACGAAGTTCTCATACATGCTACAACATGGATAGATTTTGAAAACATTGTTAGCTGAAAAAAGCCAACTCACATTCCTATGAAATGTCCAGAATGTGTAAATCCATAGTGAGAGTAAGTAGATTAGTGGCTGTTAGTAGATGGGAATGGAGAAATAGAAGGTAAGGGTTTCTTTTTGGAAGGTGGAAATATTCTGGAATTAGATAGTGGTGATGGTTGTACAACCCTGTGAATACACTGAGAACCTCCTACAAATCGTATACTTATTTAGTTAGAATTTTGAATTTTATGTAACATAAATTTTATCTCAAAACGTAAAAAATTCCACCAGACTAGAAGCTTCTCCTATCCTCAGATTAAGTATGTACCATGGTTCAAATAAAGACAAAAAGAAAAACAAAAAACAAGTCCACCTTGGGAAGATCATCACCAACACTGTGAACATAGTACTGGCTAAACTGAATCATTCTAAGCATCAGGCCTCCAATATAGTCTGGAACCCATTGAAGGTATCAATAAGAATCATTAATCAGCCAAACCAATGGTAACAGCTTTTGTTTAGGACTTGAATAAAACATTTGGTGGTGAAAGAAATATGTTAATCTATAATCAAAGAGGTGGCACTTTTGATTTGTCCAACCTTAATTAACAAAGATGGAATCTTTGCATTTAAGTGTGAGGTTAGGAACACTCACTTGGTTGGAAAAGACTTTGACTAGATAGTCAATCTCACTAGACCCTAACAGGCCATCCTCAGCAATGATTCACTTAGAAGCATACAAAGATAGGAAACACAGTATGTCAGCAGGGCAGCATCAGAGGTTTTCTCAGCAGAGTTCTCACAGTAATCCATGCAGCAGACTTACTTTATGGTCCCATGTCCCTTTGGTGAGAACTCAGGTTCAAAGAAATGAGACCACAATGGATGAGTATGGGTGCCACCCTGGCTTAGAAACCTCATTCTCCACAGGAGCCATAATCTCTAGTAAGGGGACAGCTTCCAGGGTCCTAGCAAGGGATATAACCACTTGCAAGACCTCACTGCACTTGGGGAAGTCCAAAGCTAAGCCCAGAGTATCCCACAAGATACTTACAGTTAATTTACAGGACTTGCAGTTCAGATGCAGTTTATCAATTAGATGTTGTTTTGACCATGAGTAATGTTGCCTGGAAATTCAGCTGATATGTCACCTTTTCCAAGTTTCCGGAATAACAGAACTAGAAAGCTAACTTAATTTGTCTATAGAGAAGGAAAAAAAGGTTTCTTTAACCCTTTCCTCATATCATATTAGAGAAATCTAAATTCATGACATTATCTTAATGGGTGGCTGTATCTGCATCTCCAAGCTTCAGAAACTTAGAAATTCCTATAGGATTTTTTTCAAAAGCAAGAAATTGAAAAAAAGTATTAACTCTGTTAAGGGCGTTACTTACATTTACAGCTATGTAGGTAGCCATCTTGTTCCTTTTCCAGAGATACTTTTGCTGCTCTTTGATATCACACCTTTTCCTTTGGTACTGAAATCACTGTGGGGTCATGACTATTTTGATCAAGTGTAATGCCACAGTTCATATCAAGTTGATTTAGACCTTCGCCATCTATTCTGACAATCAGCTTTGTGTGCTCCATCAGGTTTATGAGATTTGAGTGAGCAATACAAAAGGATAACAACCAGCTTGGCATCCCTCCTGCTCCCTGTGGATTTGCATAAATTGAACTTTTGATGTTGATGCAAATAGCATCTCAAATATATTTGTTGTAGATAAGAGATCAAGAGAAGGGGAAAGCCGGGACGGCTCAGCGGGTTGAGCGCTCGCTTTGAGGCCATGAGGACCGAGGATCGAATCCCGGCTCCGGCCCAGGCAGGACCCACGTGCTGAACTGGGGAGTTCCCACAGTTCGGTTCTCTAACTGTCTCTGTCTCTGTCTCTCT
>PVKE010028300.1:0-14876 GCA_004027555.1 Craseonycteris thonglongyai | reverse complement strand
CATTCTTAATATTTTGTCTAATAATCTTAGTATTTATCAATGTATCATCTACAATTATTACTGTGGTATACTAATACTCATTTTCTATTTCCCTCAGTCCTTCTACAGTTATTAATTATAATTTTTCTGTAAGAAGTTATTTCCCCCATTTATGTATTTATTTGTTTGTTTATTGATTTATTGATTTATACTACTATGCACTCAAAGATATTTATTTTTTGGTTTATAATTCAATATTATTGTTATTTATTTTGCTGCTCAAATTGTGCAGTTTTGGCTGCTGGGAGGTCTTTCCTGGGGTGACATCAGCATACTTTGACATGCCCATGTTTTTTTTTTTTTCTTCTTGTTTTGTTTTATTTTAAGTACTTCCTAACTTTCTGATACCACACAACATTCTAGGTTCATGTTTATTTCTCTGTTCCAAATTTAGAATAGAATTTTTATTGCTTTGTGCCCCAGTCAGCACTTGGTTTTTTTGTTTGTTTTTGGATTTTTTTTTAATTTTAGCCATTCTAATAGATATGCAGTGATACTACATTGTGGTTTTAATTTGCAATCCTAATAAATCATGTTGAGTACCTTTCTATATGCTTAATTGACATTTGCATAACTTCTTTGGTGAAATACCTACTCAAATTTATTGTCTATTTTTTTATTTTATGTTTTTTATATTGAATTTTCCATTCTTTATATATTCTGACAACTTCTTTATTTAATATATAATTTCAAGTATTTTTATCTCAATCTGTTTGTCTTATTTTCTTAAGCATTCTCTGTTATAGAATAAGAATTTAACTTTAAGGAAGTACAATCCTTATCAACTTTTTATTAGGGATCATATTTCTGGTGTCATACATAAAAACTCACTGCCTAACCCAAGTTGACTTATATCTCTCCTGTGTATTCTCCGAAAAGTTGGATAGTTTTATATTTTCTATTTAGGGTTATGATCCATTTTTAGTTTAATTTTTGTAGGTTTGAGGTATCTGTTGAAGTTTTTGAATTTTTATTTTTTGATTTATATATAATTGTCTAAATGTAATGGGATCACTATTGGAAAACACTATCCTTTCTCCATTGATTTGTCTTTGCGTCTTTTTCAAAATTAGTCAATTGATAATAGCAGTCACTACATTTGGCCATATTTGGCTTTTATTTGGCCTTTAGCAATTCTTTAAAAAAATATTTTTAGCTACATCTTCTTACCAGTTCATATGGTTTGGGATAGCATCAGGCCAAGCAAACAAATTCCTGGGTCCTGGTTTTCCATGCTGGTGCCCATTTCTCTCCATTTGGGGGCTTAGGTCTTTGCTCTGAAAATACCTTAGTTTGCTGTTTGTCCAGATTTTTTCTTGTTGTGAGGGAGGTACAATGTTCTTTCCAGCTCTCTAGATCTTTGAGCTCTCAGTTGACATTTTTAAAAGATCTTTTAAAAATACTCAAGGGTATTGTTAAAATTAGACTATCCTTACTCAGCTCAAAGATCATCAAGATTTGCAGTGATGAAGCATATGTGGGAATAGATGTGTCCTTATGTTGTTGCCAACCTCTGTGTGATATAAGGGCATAGGATGATTTTTTTAAATCATTCAAAATCTGATCACAAATGCTCCAACAGATATTTTGCAAATATGAATGGTTAGATGTTCTAATACTAAAATGTATTTTTTAAAAATAAAGGTTAGCATTCCAAGAAATGAATTTGATTAGCTTTATATCAATAGTCCTATAAGAAATAAAACTGTAGCATGGCATTTTCAAATAGTGGCACAATACAAGGTGACAAGAAAAAAAATCCATACTGTGGGCATGGCACTTAGGAAAAAATGGCTAAGAAATCCCAACAGAACGTAAAGAGAGAATTCAAATGGCAACCTCCATACCACACTTCAAGGCATAGTCAAGAGAAGGCTCTCACTCTGATTGTCACTTTCACAGAAAGTCTGGATACACTTATGTTTACAAGGCGATCCCAATAGTAGTTTATATCTCAGCTTTGTATAAGCCAATGTACAATGTTACAAAAATGGTTACAGATAGAAAGTTCTACATAAACCTAAGATAAAAATAACGATTATATATAAACACAAGTTCCTACAAAGGAGCAGGGATAATGTTGATTTATTCTCTGAGCATTTTTATGAGTGTAGATTTGAAAGCCTGGGATGGAAACTAGAGATAAATATTGCTCTACAATCAGGGGTCTCCAAACTTTTCAGCCCGCGGCCCGCATTAACTATCAAACAGCAGTTTGGGGGCCGACTACACACTCGAGGTCCAAATAAAAAAGAATCAAAACATAGATGTTGTTTTTAATTATTTATTTAATATTATTTTATTCAGATGAAAAGGTCTCCACGAGCCGGATGAGAGGACCATGCGGCCTGTAGTTTGGAGACCCCTGCCCTACAGTATCATGAGAGGGAGTGAGGAGAAGTGTAAGAGGGTCAGAAAAAGAACAAGGAAGCTGCAAATAGGCCCAAGTGCTCTGTAGGAATAGCTACTTTGTATCTAAGTGAGAAATAAGCTGTGTGAAGCTGTGTGATTTAAGTTACTGTGAGATGAATATGCTGATTCGTTAGTACAGCATTAGTGACAAAGCTGCTTCACTTCACTTCCTTTTGTCCATGGTCCTTTGGAGTGTTATGATCCCTTAGAAGAAGCTGTTTCCACATTTAGGTCAACCCCAGGGAAAAGATGAAGACCTTCATCTGGAAGCAGGAATAAGTCAAAAGAGATTTAAGAACAAAAATCCCTTCACCTCCTCCCACCATCACTTTGTGCTATAGAACAGGGGTATCCAATCTTTTGGCTTCCCTGGGCCACATTGGAAGAATTGTCTTGGGCCACATATAAAATACACTAATGTTAATGATTGCTGATGAACTTTTTAAAAATTACAAAAATAACTTATGAAATTTTAAGAAAGTTTACAAATTTGGTTGGGCAGCATTCAAAGCCACCCAGGGCCACACGCAGCCTGTGGGTTGTGAGTTGGACAAGCTTGCTATAAAACTCAGCAAACTTAAAAAAGCTTTTAGATTTTTACGGTTCACGAAATGAGGCAATCACCATGACTCCTGTGTTTGTCAGCAGCCATCTACCTATGTGTTTATTTCTTTTTAACACCTGAGTCTTATCACCCACTTGTTCCTAGAGTACATCACTCATTTGGGAAATAAGTAGAATGTACTTGGTATTTGTATATATGATGACTCAAATGATAAAAAGAACCTACTTCTACTTTTATCCATACAGTTCCAAGTACAGGAACCACAGAGCCCCGAAAAGACACATGATAACCTTCCAGAGTAAAAGGTTTCATGAAAACTCATCACAGCAATCTACTCATGCTGCTCCCTGACATTGTTTAAAGCACATGGTACATTGTAACGATCTCAGTTTTTCTTAAGATAACTTAGTGAAATGTGTTAGCAGTACTATTTTCAGAGAACTCAAACCTGAAATGCTACCTGCCAATCACAGCTGTCTCCTCTTCACCTTATGACCTCATTCAAGACTGCCCACCTACAAGCACACAAAATCCTCAGGCATTGGTATTTGTATATTTTCAACATTCTAATAAGTTGTGCTATAGATGTGGTTTAAATTCTTTGAGAAAAAACTCTTTCCTTAGCTAAATGCCTAAAAACCCTGAACATAAGGACTTTTAAACAATGTCGTTCAAGATCGAAAATACTTATAGATACAAAGAGACCATTAACCTTCTTTTAAGTATTAAACTTCACATTTACTCTAATTATAAACAAAGTAGAGGACCATGTTAACAATGCCCTAGAACTATTTCAAACTGAACAAAATATATTAAAACTGTACAACAGCATATAGGGAAATTGAGGCTCAGGGAGGGGGAAACTACTTGCCCAAAGTCAGAAAGCTAATGACAGAACCAAAACTCATGCTGATCCCTGATATGCCCCATCATGTTAAAGAAATCCTTGAAAACTTTTCTATTGCAAAAATGTTAGTACCTAGAGAAGGTTCTAAGATGGTGGGTTAGGTAAATGCTATGTTCACTGCATCCCAGGATCACCACAAAATAATAAATAAATTTACAGAAGAATCTACCCCCAAAATCATCTGCAGACTAGCTGAATAGAACCCCTATAATTAAGGATCTAAAGAAGAGACCACATCAAGACTAGTAGGAGTAGTAGAGATGTGAAATGGGTTGACCCCAAATCCATAGGTAGTGGTTGAACTAGTGGGATACCGTGGTAGCAGAGAACCCCCTAAAAGAGGGAGGGATCCCAGCCCCACACAAGGATCCTTAGTTCAGGAGTCCTGTGCCAGGAAGAGGACTTCCCACAATATCTGGCAGTGAAAATCAGCAAGGACTCTATCTGCCCATCCCAGTGAGATAAAAGAAATCTGGAAACCCAGGTACCCTCTTAAAGAACACACACACACAGACTTGTTCACTTGCAAACACTCACCAAGAGAGGTGGCCACTTGAGAGGCACCAAAGACATATGGGAAAATACTAACTTATGTGGCTTGTGGGGGTGAGGGCTGGAGGAACACAAGCCATTATCCATGTGTGGAACCTCTCTCATGTGTAGCCTACAGGAGGGTGCCATCTTTGTTATGTTGAACCCTCCCCCAAGGGCTAAATCTAAGACTGCTCTGGTTTGGTAAAATCTGTGCATGTGTATCACCTTGGTAACACCTGGGGCCCCACTCCACATACCTAGCATTGCATTATCTGGGGGGCATTCTCAGCTGCAGAGCAGCCAGCCCCAGTGTACAAGGTGCAGAGGCCTTTTCCAGCAGTAGATGGCTCCCAGTGGCCTGGGAAAATTTTGGGGTGGGCTGCGAGCTACAACCTGCACCACGGCCTCTCTTGGGTGCCTCTCAGACACCTGCCAGCTAAAGGCAAGTGGTGACTGCCTGCAATGTTCTCGTAGCATTTTTACAAAGTGGTTATGGGTGTGCCACCCATGCAAGAACCAAGACTGCATTAACTTTGTGAAAACCACCACCCATACACCATAACTCTCTGGAACCTCACTTTGCACAACTAGAGCTGCATTCCCAGGGGCGCAATATTGGTGGCTTGGTGGCTGGTCTCACCCCACAAGCCACAAAAGCCTTTTATGGCAACAGAAGGCCCTCAGCTGACCGAAGAACTTTGGGAGGTGGACAGTGAGCCACACCTTATGCCACAGCTTCTTTTGGGCAGATCTTGGGGATTTGGGAGCCTGAGGCAGGCAGTGGCTGGCTGTGGTGTTCTTGTGCAATTTTGAAAAGTGGTTACAGGCTGGGCACTGGCACAAGAATTAAATCTGTATTAGCTTTGTAAAAACCATCTCATGACACTATGGTACCCTGCCCAGCCCAGCTAGTGCTGCATCGTTGAGTCACTCCAAATCCTGGGTCAACCATCCTGGCCCAGGAACCTAAGGAGACTCTTTCAATGACTGACCCTTATGAGAAGATGGCAGGTGGCAATAGACCTAGGGAACCCTAGGCCTTTAGCCAAGGTGCCACAGGTCTAATACTGATGGTAGCTGGCCTCAGTTCATAGCAAGGCCACCCCCACATGTCACCAGGTCTAGCACAGGCAGCAGCTGATCACATACAGCTTTGTAGCTCCTACCTGGTAGCTGTGGGTCAGACACAGACAAGGCTGAAATTAACCTGTGTGGGTGCCCTTCCAAAGAGGCACAAAAAATAACATGCCTAGAGGCCAGCTTCATTCAAACAGAAAGACAAAAGAAAAAAAGAAACCTGCCCTTAGAGATAGACAAACAACTGTGTGATCTCACTTATATGTGGAATCTATAAATAAAAACCAAATTCATAGAAGAAGAAATCAAATTTGTAGTTACCAGTAGCAGGGGATAGGAAAGAAAGGATTGGAGGAAGGTGGTTAAAAGGTATAAGCTTCCAATTATAAGATAAAAAGGTACTAGGGATGTAATGGAAAACATGGTGATGATAGTTACTGCTATGTGGTATAAGTAAAAGTTCTTAAGAGAGAAAATCCTAAATATTCATATCACAAGGAGAAACTTCCCACCCCTCCCTTTTTTTCTTTTCTTTTTATTATATCTGTATGAGAAAATGGATGATAGCTGAACCTATTGTGTAATCATTTCACAATAGAGTAGACTCTCTGTTAACCAGAATGCAAGCAATGGCACTCTCAAGCAACCAACAAAACAATTGAAGGAACAATGCTACATTTATCCAGCATGGGTGCCAGTTTACTGAGAATGTACTTACATTTTTATTTATTTATTTATTTATTTATTTATTTATTTATTTATTTATTATGACAGAGAGAGAGGGAGATACAGAGACAGAGAGAGAACTGAACTGGGGGAACTCCCCAGTTCAGCATATGGTTCTGCACGGGCCGGGGCTGAGATTCGATCCTCGGTCCCCGGCACTGCAAAGTGAGCGCTTAACCCACTGAGCCATCCCGGCTTCCCTGAGAATGTACTTACTATATATGTAAATCAGAACATCATGCTGTATACCTAAAACTCACACATTGTTATATTCAATCATTTCTTAATAAAACTGGCGGGGGGGGGGAGAGAACTACCCTAAACATTAAAAATATAAGAATAAAGAAGTAAATTATGAAACAGATTGACAACTATTTTAAATAGTAAAATAATGACACTTTAATATATAATTTTAGGTAAAAATACAGAACAGAAAATATAATCTAAGCTTAGAATATACACATATATATTATTAATATATTATATATATATTATTACTATATTTTATATATTATTAATATATATTATATATAATTAATATGTTATATATTATTAATATATAGAATATATATATATACATTCCAGCAACAGAGGGAAACAGTAAAGATTAAAAGCAGTTTTGAAAGGTAAAATACAGAGAATTTGTCTGTTAATCCCTTTACTATTGTTATAATATTCATATGAGAAATTCATATGAGAAATACAGGGTTTTTAGGAGAGAAATCATATTGAATATAGCTCATATATAACTCCTCTTTCTTAAGACATGCCATTTTATCTGTTGAGATATCGTATTTCTTCATTAATTAAAAGAAACATTGAAGCTATACTTTTTCTCCAAATTTTCATTGTCTTTACCTAATATAGAAAACTTATTCTAAGCAATAACAATTTAGTAGAAGTAGATTATCTCCACATAATAGTGAGATATATTGTCCTGATTAGGCATCAATATAAAGGCTGACAAAAATAAAATAATTCTAATGTGAATGTAGGCATGCCCTGATATTACGAATTCATTATGATTTATGAATGCCACAGATTTTCTAATGTTTTACTAATTTATTTACTGAGTTTCTCTTATTTATTCCCAGCAAGGTATGAGTTTTAGGTGTTCCATATCCTTTTTCCACACTGAACATTATTTGAATTTATAATTTTAGTCATTCTGGTGGATTTGTAGTAATATAACATCATGGTCCCAGATATAATTTTAGGTACTTTACTGGCAATATCTATCTAATCCCTAAAAAATCCACTTAGAAATGGAGGCACTAATAAATGTCAAATTAGCGTTAGAATATGAACTGTCAGACTGCAGCATTTGAGCTCTTGGCCTTTGTGATAGACCTGCTTTTACAAGTACCACACCAACTGTCTTCTTGGTAATCTGCAGACTATTGCTCTAACAGGTGGTTTCAGTGAAAAAGATTAAAATCAACCATTTTTCCCTTTAACTCAAAATATTAATCAAACTGATGTTGCATTTTCTCCCTTTAACCTATGACATTCATAAGCAGTCTTTCATGCACAAAGAAATTAGCATCCAAGCTGAAATATCAGTTAACATGACTGATGAGACAAAGAAAGAGAAATTCTAGAGCTGTCACCTACTATAATTATATACAAGTTAAAGTTTTAAATAATGAAGGCCTCCTTAACACCCCAATAAATGCATCTGTGGTAAAGCTCAGAATTTTTAACCAGCATACTAATTTATTCTTTCAGCTATTCTCCATAGAATCAGTCACAGGACTGTAAATAATGTTCTTAATAACAATGTATATAAATAAAGTCAATAACTACTTCCCCTGTCTTCTTGCTGATTTTCTTTTAATTCATTAAATTATATCAAGGCTTAAAAATTCCAAATTTTAGGATGCCAGGATAGCTCAGCAGTTTGAGTGCTTGCCTCACAATCACAAGGTCTAGGGTTAGAATCCCAGCCCTGGCCCATGCAAACCCATATGCTAAACTACAACACAACTGTAACCATTGAGATGGCAGCGATGGTTCTCTCCTCCCATGCGAGATGCCCCCAGATAGGTCCCCTCCCCATTCAGCTTCATATTTACTTGTGTGGAATGAAACTATGTCACCACTAATGATATACAACTATAGAGACTGCTCTGGGCGCTCCTTCCTTCTCTCTCTCTCTCTCTCTCTCCTCTCTCTCTCTCTCTCCCTCTCTCTCTCTCTCTCTCTCCCTCTCTCACCTACTCTCAAACAATAAATAAACCTTTTTTTAAAATTCCAAATTTTATCATGCATTATATTATCATGTATTATATTAGATACTTTTTTAACCCTTGGATATCTTCTAACTTATTGCTATTGTTTTTGTCATTTAAAATGACAACTACCATATTAGATAGTAGGTAGAGTCTAATAAATTTGCTGTAATTCATATTTCTAGGGTCAAAAATTAATTTCACATCTATTTCACAATTTAAAAACAGAGTAAAATACAATAATTTATTTTTCTATTTTTATTCTGAATTTTGGTTGGCAGGGTTTGGGAAAAGAGTTGAGGTGAAGTGACATTCAAGAACACAAAGTTTTGGGGAAGCTAGGATGGCTCAGTGGGTTAAGTGCTCACTTTGCAGACCAGGGGACTGAGGTTTGAATCCTGGCCCCAGCCCATGAGGACCCATATGCTGAACTGGGGAGTGCCCGCAGTTCGGTTCTCACCAGGGTGAGACCCCAGCTTAGTTCCTGCCCTGCGCAGCACCAAGCCCACCTGTGGAAAGAAACTATGTGAAAAAACCAATAATGTGCAACTATGGAGACTGTCCTGGGTCCTCCCTCTTCTCTCTGATTCTGTCTCTGTATCTCTTTCTATCTCTCTCTGTGTCAAAAACAATAAAAATAAATCTTTAAAAAGAGAACACAAAGTTTTAAAATATATTTAGGCATACATGAGGGGAAAGGGAGATACGAAAGAAAACTATAAGAGAAAAGATTAATTTAGGAAAAAAGTACCATTTCCATTTAGGCTTAAAACTAATGTATCAAAAACATTTCAGTGTTTTAACTATGCATTATTCTGAATACACATATATTAATAGCATTTTTCTATTGCAAACCATAAACATTGTAGAAATTTTATGTTCAATGCACAATACTCTGACTCCTTCATGACGTGGGCATTAAAAAATATGTTCTTGGGGGGAGGGGGGATATATGGTGGTGGAGGGGGACCTGATTCTGGGAGCAGGGCACATAATGCGATGCATGGGTGATGTGATGTGGAGCTGTACATCGAGAAACTATCTAATTGTTACCAACCAATGTCACCCCATTAAATTTAACAATAAAACTAAATAAAAAAATAAAAAATAAAAAAAAATATGTTCTTGTTAATGGGCTTGAATGGACGTCTTCATATGTTACTTTAAAGGATGTTCATGTTACTCATTCCACACTAATTTTCACAAAATGCTAAGCAGTACTACAAGTAGCACCACAAACAAAATCACAATCTAAAATCAACATGATTTTGATGAGGAGTTCCATATTTGTTCTCTTTGCACAATGGAGAAAAACATAGTTGTTTTTTTTTACTTTTGTTTTTTTGTTTTAAGATTTATATCATTGTTTGAGAGAAGGTGAGAGAGAGAGAAGGGGGGAGGGCCCAGAGAAGTCTTCATAGTTGTACATCATTAGTTGTGATATAGTTTCATTCCATATGGGTTGAATGTGGGGCCACACTGGGTGGGAACTGAACTGGGGGCCTCCTTCATGGGAGGAAAGAACTTTCACCTTCATCCTGGAGGTTACTAGCTGTGATGCAGTTCAGCATATGGGTTTGCATGGGCTGGGGCCAGAATTTGATCTCAAGACCTCATGTTTATAAGGCAAGTGCTCAACCTGCTGATCTATCCTGTCATTCCCAGGAAAATACTGGTCTTTTATAGTGTTGAAACTCCAGGAAAAATACAAGAAACGCTTAGTTTCACTATAAAAACATTATTCTGGAACGGTCTAATATGATGTTGAGATTACAATAAACAGAATGATTTGTTCAAGTCAAATTTTCAACTCTCTGTTCCAGTTTTTATTTTTCATTTTATTTTAAGAGAACCCTAAATGGGCAACTGAGTCTAATTTATTAACTTGGTCCATAGTTACATATTTGAATAATTGGGGGAACTTTGTACACTAAAATTTGTACACTAAAATATCTTCTATAATATCTCATTTTTGCTGAAAACTAAACTATCAAAACTAAACTCTTACACAGTGTTTGCTTGTGAATCTTTCATAAGTCAATCCCCAATCATTGTTATCGGTCCCCGGTGCTGCAAAGTGAGTGCTTAACCCACTAAGCCATCCTGGCTTCCCCTAAAATTTTTAAAAGATTTATTTTATTATTATTATTTTGACAGACAAAGACAAACAGAGAGAAGGGGCAGGGCCCAAGGGGGAGGGCCCAGAGTAGTCTCCATAGTTGTACATCATCAGTTTTTTACATTGTTTTGTTCCACACAGGTTCGCGGGGACAGCAAAATGTGAGAACTGGGCTGGGGGCCTCCCGCATGGGAGGCATAACCCAGTTCAGCATATGGGTTCACATGGGCCGCGGCTGGGATTTGATTCTCAGTACCTGGAGTTTCAAAGAGAACACTTAACCTGCTGAGCCATCCATCCCAGCTTCCCCCAAGAAAATGTACAAATTTTACAGAAATTTCTTTTCAAGAAAAGATACTTATGAGGAGAAAATAAAGAAACATTTTTTTGAATTAAATCAGGTGAATGTTTTCAAGTGAGATGTAAAATGAAAAACAAAATGATTCCCCACCACAGCCTAAATCATAAATCATTTTTAAAGAAATCAATGTACAGTCCTTTATAATACATCTTTCTAAAACAAATGGAATTATTTTATACCCTTGCTAATAGAAAGCTAATAGTAGGTTTTATCTCAGATACCACACTTATAATATTTTATACTTATTGCTTTATATCTCTTTAAAGCTTCATTTTTATGTTTTATGAGATAATTTCTAAGAAAAGAAAATATGTCCTAAATCATAATTTTATGTATTGAAAAACATGTATTCACTATATATCATGACAGGTTTTTAAAGTCAGAATCAATCAATGAAAATATTAGATAAGATTTGTTAAGCCCGAACTAGTCTTTAATAATAATATAAAAAATTCACATAGATCTAAGTAGCATTTATAACTTCTTTCAGGGTTGGATTTGTTTTGGAAAGGAAAATACCAACAGGATAAGTTTAAATGAGTAGTACACTTTTATCTCAAGCTTTCAAATAACCTTATGTTATTTATATTGAGAGGTAGGATTGGTGCTATATTTTGTGGGGGTGGTATCTGGACACTGACATCAGGGAACCTAGAATCTAAGAGAAAAGATAAAATATTTCCTCAGATATCTCTAACACATGATGAAAGTCAAAAGCACCCATAAATCGGGAGTCCATGAAAGAGCTATGAAAGTGCAGAAATTACTTCCTGCTTGAGGGAACAAGATCAGAGAAAAACTGCCCAGAGTGAGGTGGCTTTTGTACTGGACTTGAAAGGTGAGTAAGAGAACAGAGTGTCCAAGACCACAAAACTGTTCTTCCCCAGCACCCTTGTAATGCCTGGTTACATCTTATGGAAAAGAGTACCAAGAAAGGCAAGCCTGGGAAATGTGAAGATGGTAAAGACAAATCACCATTAATTTATTTCTTTTAAAATCCCTGCTTTTTTTTGTTGTTGTTAAATTTAATGGGGTCATATTGGGAGTCACAATTCTGGGCTTCAGGGTATGGGCCCAGCTGGCTGGGTGCTGGCTAAATATATGGTGATGGAAAGTGTTGTACACTTGGAACCTATATAATTTTTACTGACCAATGTAACCCTAATAAATTTAACAATAAAACCAAACAAACAAACAAACAAAAACCCTTCTTTGATTCTCTTTTCTTAGTCTCCTTCGCTGGTTTGTCCTGTACATCATTATTTCTTAATATTGGAAGTCCCAGGGCTCAGTGCATGAGAGGTTTATTTTCTTCTCTAGCTGTAATCTGAGGGCATTGTCATTCTTGGAACACTAAATGCCATTCTTTTGCAGATAAATTCAAAATCAGTATCACTAGCCCCAAAGTCTCATCCAGACCTGGACTTGCCTATTTGACATATCTGCTTCAATGCCTAGAAGACTTCTCAAATTCAATATATTTTAAACTGGTCTTCTGATCCTCCTCTACCTCCCTGGCCTTGGGCCTGTGCTTCCATTCCTTTCCCCTCAAGTTTCTCATGCAAAAACCTTACAGCATTTCTGACTTTATTCTGTCTTTTACCCCACATCCAATGCATCAACATCCTATAGGGTTTACCCTTAAAATTTACCCAGAATCTATTTTTCCTTCACTATCTCTACTCTCATGTCTGGTGAAAATTACTCGCCTAGCTTCTACCTGATTTCTGCACTACCCTGCAGTACATTCTAAAGCAGAAAAGCAAATGGGTAAGTCGGGGGTGTCTTTTAAATCATGATTCATGTAATATGACTGCTCTGCTCAAAACACAATGATGTCTCCTTATGTCATTCCAGATAAAAGGTAAAGTTCTTACATGGTCCTACATGTTCTTCCCTCTCCTACCAGGCACCTCCTCAACCTCATCTTCTACTTCCCTTGCTTTTTTAGCTCACTATTCTAGGCACAATAGCTTCTCTACTGTTTCTCAACTATGGCAAGTAAACTGCCACCTTGGGCTTTGGCAATGGCTGTTCCCTTGGCCTATAATGGACTCCCCCAGGATAATTGTAGACCTGATTTTCAACACTATCAATTCCACTCAAATGTCACATTCTTAGTGAGATCTACTGAAGCCACCTTATTTGAAATTATAATCAGCTCTCCCACCCACCCAGGACTAGCAATCTCCATTATCTTGTTCCTTGTTTTTTCTAGTTTCTTTCACAAAATTTATAGAAGAAAATCAACTAAATCATACAGCATTATTTAATTGGTTATTGGTTTTATTTTTTATTGTGTATCTCTTTCCACTAGTAGGTAAGCAACACAATAGCATGGATCCTTGCTTTTTACACTAATGTATCTCAAATACTTAGAAATTGCCAGAGTAGGGTCTTAATAAATACTACATGAATGAATGTATGAATAAATAAATGCCCTCTAAAGTGTCTATTGAGATATTTTCTCCTTTTATTTTAACTAACAATGCAATTATATGGTGTTAATAAGGTGTTTAATATTAATTATTAATATTAATAATTACATTTCCTAAAATGCTTTTTTCACTTTTTTACATCCATATTCGAAAGTGAGATGGATGTGACGTTATTGAGCATCATCTTTACCAGTTTGGCTGTGTCTTCTCTATGAAATAAGATGAGAACACACTGCACCCACACCACAGACTATGGCATGCTGGATGTGGCACACAAATTATCTATGTATAAAAGGTCCAAGGAAATTTACCAATAATGCATTCTGTTCCCAGAAAATTCAGTAGAGTTTAATCACTTGCTCAAATTTTACTTCTTTTAATTGTCTACTTTCTAATTAAGAAAACTTTGGTATATGAAACTATATGGATATTTTTTACATATATTAGTACATAACATAAGAGCTTACGTAATGTAGCTTGGTATTAAGAGCCAGACTCAAGCCAAAGTACCTGAGTTTGATTCTAGAACTTGAACTTCAGTTTTGTCACTTACTAAATATGTGAGATTTGGCAAGTGAATTTACGACTATATGCATCATGTTTTATGCACCAACAATAAGAGGGGGTGAGTAATAATAGTACACATCTCTTTGGGTTGTTCAAAATGATTTGTCATGGAGAAAGCATTCTTGGAATTGAAATAAAGCGTTCAATATTTCAACTTCCTGTTAGCTAAAATAAAAATAAAACCACCTGACAAGTGATAATCATTTTTTTATAACAGTTGAGTTTGTTATATTTAAATTTCTGTCGATGCTTGTTCAGCAGGTGCTGTGGAACCTTTCAGCTTTTTGGTTCTCTCTCTTATAAAATTTAGCAATCTGTAAACTACTACTTGACAAGGTGCTTCATAAGAAGACCCTGTGATATTTTGTGGTATGAAGAATTCACTGTCAATATAAATAATTTCATCTCCAAATTCATGTTTTATAGTAAAGTGTTTATGTTGTCTTAAGTACTCTGTATAATATAATAACATGGCAGGGTACCTCCCAGATTTGCCACATCTGTATTTCTTGGAAGATATCAGGTCACCAAATCTCTAGCCTCTCCCTGAGCGAGGTTTTGCTCATCAATCCTCTACCACCTGTTACTATGAATTAGGTCTCCTTGGTACTCTCTTTCTTTTTTTTTGGTCCTTTAGCACTTTTTTAACTCCTGAATTGTAATTTTGCCATTATTGTGTACTTATTACTTTAAAAACAGAATGTGGGCCTCTTAAGTATATGGGCTATATATGTCTTAATTACTTGTTATATAGGCACTACCAGATTCAAAATCTGAGACCTAGTAGACACTAAAAAATATTTTGTAAAATAAATGAACAAAGAGATGCTGTTATTCAGCATCCACCAAACAGTACCACATAGTGTTTAATAGTATAGATTTTGGAGAAAGAAAATTTTG